>SZWC01012309.1:37622-75968 GCA_023375785.1 Penium margaritaceum | reverse complement strand
GCAGAGACAACGGCGGCAGCTGCAAGCAACAGCGGCCGTAGCAGCAACGAGCGGCGGAAAGCACTTGCGGCGGTAGCGGCTACGGGCAGCACCCACTGCAGCAGCAGCACCGGGTGGCAGCAGCAGTCGTTTCTGGCTGGGTATTCTGACAAAAAAAAGGGTAAGCAGCTCGTAGTAGCAGCTCGCTCGCAGCAGCAGCTCCCAACGCGAATCGGCGGCTGCGAGCAACAGCAGCTCGCAGCGGAAGCAACAGCGAGCAGCGGCAGCGGCAGCGAGCAGCACCAGCGGCAGCAGCAGCCGCGGGCAGCAGCAGCAGCCGCGGGCAGCAGCAGCAGCGCGGCGACAGCAGCAGCAGCATTGCGGGAGCTGCAGCGCCAGCAGCAACAGCAGCAGCAGCAGCATTGCAGGAGCAGCAGCAGCAGCAGCTACAGCAGCGGCGTGCAGCAGGCGTAGCGGCAGCCATAGCAGCAGCGGTGGCGGCGAGCAGCTGCAACAACTGCTGTAGCAGCATTCGCAGCAGCAGCAGCAACAGGTAGCAGCCGCAGCAGCAGCCGCAGCAGCAGCCGCAGTAGCAACCGCAGCAACAGCAGCTGCAGCAGCAGCAGCAGCAGTTGCTGCAGCAACCGCAGCAGCAGTTGCTGCAGCAGCTGCTGCTGTCGGGCCAGAGGGGGACCCGACGCGAGGGACCCCGCCCAAGAGGGGGGGGGTCCGGTCGGTCGGGCCCGTCGTGCCCCCGGAGGGCGCGACAGCGCCGGCCAAGCGCCGGCGCTTGAGCCGGCGCGTGCCGGCCAGACGCCGTCCCCCCGCCGGCTGAGAGGGACAGGGGAGGCCGACGGCCGGCCTCTGGCCGGCTGCACGCGAGGGGGGGGAGCGAGCCTCCCCCTCCAGTTTGCTCGCCGCGAGGGTCGAGCCGAACCGGAAAAAAAAAAGGAGGGGGGGGTCCTTGATTCGGGCACCCCAGAACAACCCAAAAGGGGCACCCGAGGAGGTGGCCCCAACAAAAAAAAAGAAGGGGTAAAGAGAAAAAAAAAAGGAGGGAGGTGGGGTTTCCTTTTACTCTGTCTTTATTTTTTTTATTTTTCACCTTTTAAGTGTGGCCTAAGGCCACCACCGTCGGCTGACGACGAAACCCGCAGTAGCAGCAACCGTTGCGATATTTGCAACGTTAGCAGCAGCAGCGAAGGTGGCTTGAGGCCACAGCCGTCGGCTGACGACGGCACCCGGTGCAGCATTAGCACCAAAGGCGACTTGAGTTTGCACACTTGAGTCGCACAGCAACGCACCACTAACGCGGTGGTGACCGTCCTCGTGACGGCGTCGCAGCACATCTGAGAGATTGTGCTTCGATTGCTCACCTCCCCTTGTGGCCTTGTGTCAGCGTGAGCAAGTGTTGTGTGCACTCACCCACACCGAGCTCCTGAGATGAGCACACTTGCGTGGCCATGGGCACAGCCGGCGCCGTGGCTTGCACCAAGACCACAAACGTGGCAGACACCGCAGGCACCCTGGCAGTTGCAGCCATGGCACACACCTCATGTGTCCAGTGGCTTTGCCTGCTACTACTGCTACGAACGACACCACGGCTGGCGCCAGTGTCGCCAGCGCCCTGCTGGGTGGCGACCGCCTTGGTTACGGTCCCGCCCTACTCCACCATCCGCCTCCGATACATCAGCTCATACAGTCGCGCCCCTCAGTGGAGCTATGGCGGTGGTGTACGTCGAGCTCCAGGGTCTGAAGCGCATGGTGCAACAGCTCATAGACCATGTGATCTCTGAGCGGGCTGTTGCCACCGTGCCGCTTCACACACACTCGTCTTCCTTCTCGCCATCCTCACCTCCTTCGGTGTCATCACCTGACGGTACCACGCCTCCCGACATTCGCTCTACATCTGACACCCTACGCTCTGTGCTGGAGGCAGTTGGAGTCATCCCGACCAGTGACCCCTCCACTTCTGGGGCAGTCTCTTCGGCTCGCCATCGTCGTTCTCGGACTCGGCACGCGAGGCGGCGGATAGCAAGTTTGTCGAGACGTGTGCAGGAGGCAGCAGCAGACGCAGCAGCGACAGACGTCACCACGGAGCTAACTCCCTCCTCCCCAGTTGCAAAGTTGGTGCGGCACCCCTTCGCAGCTTCTACCGGTGCGTCGGTCGAGGGGGGGATGGAGTGTCCGTCGACGACCACCGGCGAGTGCATGAGGGATGCGAATGACGGTGCTTCACGACAGGGCGCTCTCAGTGAGGACGAGCCATCTGACGAGTGGTCCGACGTGGATTCGGAGACGGACGAGTGGTCTGACGCGCAGTTGGAGGCAGACATGGAGATGGAGACTATAGTTGACGTAGCAAAGACCACAGAGGCAGGTGGGGCAGTACCAGTGGATGAGGCATTAGTAGCAGTAGCGGTGTCAGCTGGCACATGTGGAGCAGACGTCCGTTCCGCTACATTGGTGACCAGTGGAGTGTCGCCAGACGTCCAGGCAGTGGGCGTGTCGGCAGCCATCGACGTCGTGACAGTAGCATCAGTTGCAGTCACTGCTACTGACGGGACGTTGGCAGTAGACGCGTCTCTGGGAGGAGTCTCAGGTGACGAGATCCCCTCGTCTCCTATCCACGGATTGGTCTGCCAAGTCCTCACAGCTCCTGCCGAGGTGCCACTTGTGGGGGGGGAGGTGTTTCCGCTGACGACCGCGGCGGAGCTCGGCATTGGTGATGCGACTGCTCTACAGCGCAGGATGATTGAGGCGGATGACGCCACACAGCAGACTCAGCTAGCGGAGAGTTCAGTAGGGGGAGACATTCGCTGTGACAGAGACTCTTCGTCAGAGGAGGATTGGTCCGATGCTGAGTCAGAGTCGAGGATGGAGTTGGTGATCGTTGATGTTTTGGCGGATGACGTGACGACGGCCGATGCCGGAGCTGCGCCCGACGATGCGCACGCTCCTGCATTAGCTGGTGTGGAGGCAGCTGCCATGGTGCCAGGAGCAGCAGCAGGAGGAGCAGGTGATACAGATGTTGATGCTTGGCCCATAGCAGACGCCCAGGTGGTTCTGGCAGATAGTGCTGGGCAGCAGGAGGAGGTGACTGACTGCTAGGACAAGGCAGACCTCCTCGGTGAGGACCAGTCGTCCGTCGTGGAGCGGTCGGACGCAGGGTCGGAGGCAGACATAGAGGCCCAGTGCGCTGCCGTTCTTGCATTAGCCGCGGCTAGAGTACGCGATAGCCTCTCGATGAGAGCAGACGTCCGCGTGTGCGACATGGAGAATGCAGAGCGAGCTGCAGACATCCGACACCTCGCTACCCTCACCGGTGCCGTTGACACCACGGCGGCTCCAGCCGATGACATAGCTACGCTCGACCGAGCTACAGTTCCTGTACCCGAGCGCCTACGCTCCACGGTCGATGAGCATGAGGCAGTGGTGGCTCGAGCGGAGGCACACGTGCAGAGTCTCATGGCCGAGCTCCGAGAGGCCAGCAGCCGTTGGTACACTACAGATGCTTCTGCACGACAGGTTGCTGAGATGTGCATGGAGGATGTGCACACCCGTCTCGAGGCTGCGGAGTGGTCCCTACAGGATGCACGTTGGCGACGGGCGGATGCACAGCAGCAGGTGGACGATTGGTTGTGCACCAGGGACTCGGCGTTTCTGCAGGGTGTATGGGTTCCCGATGACAGCGACGACGCTGCAGCGGCAGATACATCGACGGATGACGACGTCTGGCCACCTGACACCCGAGTGTCGAGTGTGTCAGCAGCAGCCAGTGACTCCGCAGCACCACCCCCTTCTGGTGCAGCTGCTACGGATGCGGACGTGCTCAGTGGTGACGACCCCCTGCCAGCAGCTGGTGATCAGGCAACAGCTGAGTCGCCTATTGGCGTGGAGAGCTTCCTACGCGACGAGGAGACGAGGATGCAGGAGGCAGTGACTCGCGCCGACGCGCACATGATGGAGGTCCACCATCAGGTTCATTCCGCGACTGACCGCCTGCACGCCGTAGATGCAGCCAGCCGGTCGGCTACCGCTTCAGAGCTTGTCGAGCTCCACACGCGTCTCGACACTGCGGAGGCCGCGAGGCGATATGCAGCTCAGCAGCTAGAGGCCATACAACAGGCGATTGTTTTGGAGGAGGCCCTCAGCGCTGCACCAGTCACATCAGCAGATGACGACAGTAGTGACGACTACGACAGCGATGACGATGACAGAGACGAAGCTGCTCCGGGGTGAGGCTCTGTCCGAGCACATCCCACCAGCATCGTCGTCACCCTTGCTATTGCTCTGCAGGGGTATGTGGCCATGGGGGAGCCGTGCTCCCTCCTCACGGATTGTGTTGGGAGCAGCCATCAGCTTTGCTCGTACTGTCAGCCACTGCAGTCCAGGGGGAGTGTTGGTGTGTGGGCTTTGGCCTGACACTCTTGTGAGGACAGCGAGGTTGTTTGGAGTGTGGCACGATGTTGTGATTGAGGTTATGCTGGTCGAGACCCGCGCACCTGGTGAGTTCCACTGGTGTGATGTGGAGACCCATAGCCTCCGTGTGTTAGGTGTGATCCATGCATGATGTGGTCGAGACCCGCGCACCTGGTGAGTTCCACCGGTGTGATGTGGAGACCCATTGTCCCCATGTGCTATGTGTGATCCATGCATGATGTGGTCGAGACCCGGATACTCGGAGACATTTTCCGGAGTCACACGGAGACCTTGTTTCTTTCTCTCTCTTGCATGATGTTTGACACGTGTGTGTGATTGCCTTTGTGCATGGTCGAGACCCGGGCACTTGGTGGGATGCACCATTGTCACGAGGAGACCCTGTGCTGTGGCATGCTTGATCGGTGCTTGTCATGATTGGTTTCCCGANAGCACTGACGGTTGGTGGATCCAGCCACCAGCAGCTGCCAGACGGTTGCCACGACGTCCTGGGTGCTTGCTGAGGTGCTCTGCAGTTTTTCTGCAGGTGCTAGAATTTTCTCGGTGGACTGGCTCTCGAGCCCGATTTGCATGTTTTGCATTGTCCGTCCACCGATCGATTCCGGACTTGTGCGTGTGACCAGTCGTAGCGTCCGGCTCAAGATTCTGCATCTCTAGGTTCAGACGGTGTTGAGTTTGGATGCCTGTGCGCAGAGTTGCGGCCAAAACAGTGGTTTTGAGCCGGTTTTAGGACAAACTGACACTGCCGCGTGCGTCACCCGCCGTGTGCCGCGGCAGGTATTTATGCTGTGTGCTTGTCAGTTGTCATTTCTCTCTGCAATTATATTCAGTTTGAGTTTCCTGACACTCTGTTCGTGTCCCAACCCAGACCCTTGCAGTTTTGTCTCTAAGTTGTGACTGTTGTCACACGCTGACCTGGCGCTGACGCCTAGTGTTGCGGCAAGTGGTTAGGAAGGTTCTAGGAAAATTCTCAGCGGTAAGATCCATGTGACAAACGGGCATCGTCACCAGAGCCGACCTCATTGGTGACCATTGGCGACTGAAACACCGAGAGCTCCTCCCGTTTCACGCGACGTACTCCACCGATTTCTACACTGGCATTAGAGCAAGTCGTCTTTCAGCCGCAGCCCTAGCACACACTTGTCTCATGGCGTGACCCGGTCGAACCGACTGCGACAGGTCTACCACCTGAGACGCGCTAGGAGACCCGAATGAGGGTTGCGAACTCCACAAACTGCGCTTCTACATCCTCACTTGGCATATAGCTGCAAACATGGTTGCAGAAGCATCCTGACGTGCGAAACGGGCCCCGGCGGAGAGGCAAGACAGCCGGCTTCGACAGTAGCCACCTTCGCCGTGACAGCAAGGGCCCCTGCTCCGACTGCGACTTCTAGGCCGTGGGAAAGGTGAAATGAGCCGCCGCCCACGTTTTCCCGCTCTGTGGAGGTCGTCGTCGTCGAAGAGGAGCCAAAAACGGGACGAGAGGTGGACCCGGGCCCAAGAACTTACAAAATTCATCACTTCCACAAGAAAGCTCCGATTGACATGCTGTTTTTTTGTTGGATTCGTATTGGAAAGCTCTACCTCTTCTTGGATATTAAAGACCTGATTTTTCCACTTGGTTGTGGCTCATTTAGGTCATATTAATATCTTGTGGTTTCCTTTTTGCTCCTTACCTCTTGAACCTCCTTTCAGATTGAGTGAGAAATTCTCCTCTTTGATTAGGAGAGTGGTTTTGTAGTTCTAAGAGTGTATTGTCTTCAAAGTGAGTGAGTTAAACTCCTCCTTGTAAAAAGGTACACTTGAAGAGTACATGTGTGAGTTTCGAAGTGAGTGAGTGGAGCTGCTCCTTGCGAACTGTACTTTAAACTAATGGAGTCAATCTCTAAAGGAGTGGAGGAACCTCCTCCTTGGATTTTTCACTTAGCTGCACCTACGAGAGGGAGAGAGAGACCGGATCTTGTTGAGAAAAGAGGGTTTAAAGCAAGTATCATCGCGTAGTCGCGAGTGTGTGCTTCATCCAAAAAAAGGAGGGGAGGGGTAGAGAGGGCTGAAAGTGCGTGGCATTGTCAAAAGTCAAGCGTGCACTCTAGCTACAACATTGAAAAGGGGCCGTGGGATTCTTAAGTCACCGAAGTCATGGCCGCTCGGGCTACCGGCTTATCCACGCTCTTTGGAGGGTCGCCTCCAAAAGTGACTCCTAAAGGGAAGTGCAAAGGTCTCTCTCCGATCCGCCACACGCTACGAAGGGGAAAGGACGATCCCGTCCCAATTCCATCACGTCATCGGGATGGGAAAAAGGGTGAGCGTCGAGGCGAGGACCATGTGACTCGTCGAGGGCAAGCTCTTGACCACCCCTATGGCTTGCCACCGTACACGCTCGAGGTGGAAGATAGCCATGAGCACTTGATTTTTGAGACGACTGAGGGACGTGAAGAGGCCCACGAGGATCTTGAACAAAAGGCTCTTGAAGAAACTCCCGAGCCTACTTCAAAGCCAATAGCGAAAGATGAAACACCCTTCCAACATGGTGGATGGTGATGCCGACATCGCGAATCCTATAAAGCCAAATAAAGCAGCAGCCGAGGATGAGGTGATAAGTGACAAAGAACGTGACGATGGTGTAGCCGAAGAAGAGGAAGCTACTTCCATCGAGCTCGAAGCAAATGACGTCGCCGATGACGAGAGCAACGAGTAACAACCTGAGGATGACAAACAGGAGACGGAAGAAGAGAAATGCACTACCATCCCCGGACCGGTTGGAAGGCGTCGTGTTCATTTTGTGGATGACTCGGACGAGTGGAGAAGAGAGTAATCTCCAACTCGTGGTATCCGCGTTGAAGCTGCAAGGCAAGAGCTCGAGACAACCGACCCCGTGCATGGAGCTGTTGAAAAGCGACAGGATACTTCTAACCTACACGCCATCGAAAGGAACAACCTTTGCTGGATGGGCCTTTCCGGCTCTCCAAGCATCCATTGCGCCTTCCTCAAAGCGATCCGCCTTCACGAGGCCGAGGAAGATGCAACGAGGCTGAAAGATAACCTGAGCAGCGAGGAATACAACATTGTTGTGGGCATCATCGGTGAAATGACACACAACCACGAGAAGACGATTGTCTCTCTCAAAATAAATATCAGCCACGCTCACACGGTGAACCACAAACTCTCAGATGAGAACAACAAACTCCACAAAGAGTTTGCCATCACCTTACATCGCGTTGAAGAAGTAGTCATCACTCGAGAGATGCTCAAGGCAAAGCAATACGGAGTGGCACAGATTTATGAGGCAGCATCGGTTCATGCGACAGGAGAGGCGGCAGAACGCGTTTTTGAGCGCCAGAAACAGATCCAGGCTAAAAGTCGCCAAGCAAGCTCAGCCTCCAACCAGCGCGACACAATGCAGCCTACCACCAGCATTGGGGCACTGGCAGCAAGCTTGACAAGCCGGCCTATGTTTGACTCGGCTGACAGATACGATGGCAATTCAAATGTGCACACGTGTCTGAAGGGATTTAAACTCCAGATGCAGCTGAGAAAGATCCCCTTGGATGACTGGGGGCACAAGGGATGCTGGCGGTGAACCATGAGTAGTTTGAGCAGCTTGTAGAGATATGGTTTACAAAGAACCAGGAGAGAAACCCCACATGGGAGGAGTTCGAGAACTCATGGGAGAGTTGTTCTCTCACCCTATCGACTCGCAAGCATCAAAGGTCGAGTTGGAGAGGTTCAGGCAGGGAATCACGACCTTAAGCCGGTATGTGGATCACTTTTATGATACTGCCCAGCATGTCCAGTCGCGAAACATGACACATGAGGCAAAGATTACATTGTTCTTGAATGGGTTGGCCAGCCAACAACTGAAGTTCCACTGCATTACTGATAAGGACCACAATCGATGGACGAGCCTACGAGCAGTGAGAAGGTACGTCCTTGAGACGTACAATGAGAACGCGGCCTTATGGGATACGTCGACTCCAGTGCAGACAACAAGGAACGAGACAACAAGCCTCCTTGGGAATGGCGGAAGAAAATGTCGTTTCAATGGACAGATTGGAAAACCCAAGAAAGCTCGCTTCCAGGATCAGAAGGCTCAGCAAAGTGGCACTTTCACCAGTAGGGAGTACAACGAACCAGGGCACATTGCACGGAATTACCCGCATCGTCAGCAACATGGTCCTCCACAAGGGCCAGCTATCCTTCAAGGACAGGGCAACAAGCCTCATGGTGGCCTGAACCGACAAGGGACACCAGCAGGGCGGTGCACGTCCTGTTCAGGGCGGCGGTGGTGGAGCGCCAGCGGGTGCTCTAGGCGGGTAACTCGCTTGACCCCGAGGAGGCAACGGTGCTTTTGGTCGTGTACCTGGAGGGCAGCAACAGCCAGCCTTTGGAGCTGTTCAAAGGATCCAAGTGCGTGGGCGACAGCGGGGTCGTGGACGCCCTCGTGTGCCAGACGAGGTTGAGGGATACGAGCCCCATGGCATGGAGCCACGTGGACTCCAACAGTATTTTCGCCACCCTCAGTAGTAGACAGTGGACGACTGCCCGGGGGACTTGACGACATGGTGAATGAGAGAATATTTATGTTTGTGGATGACGATGTAAAGCGATTTGAGTTCTTGTTATCGTAATGTTTTTCAACAATATTTTCATCGTTCATCCAATCTGACTCTCTTTACTCCGGTCGTTTTTGACCACTAATATACGCCACAAAGGAGAATCTTGACAACCGTTCATGCCTTGTCGTAGTTACAAGGGAAAACATGGCTGACATCATCAAAGAGGCACAACAAGCTCATGAGACACAGTCACTGACCGCAGTCACGATCGTTGTGCCCATACATGAAGGAAATGACANATCGTAATGTTTTTCAACAATATTTTCATCGTTCATCCAATCTGACTCTCTTTACTCCGGTCGTTTTTGACCACTAATATACGCCACAAAGGAGAATCTTGACAACCGTTCATGCCTTGTCGTAGTTACAAGGGAAAACATGGCTGACATCATCAAAGAGGCACAACAAGCTCATGAGACACAGTCACTGACCGCAGTCACGATCGTTGTGCCCATACATGAAGGAAATGACATGTCACAGTTGAAAGACTGGAGGTTTGTTGCAACCTTTGCACGTGGTCATCACATGTGGGAGAAGGTGGGCGATAATGTGGAGCTACGTCGAAGCTCCTATTCCTACCGGATTTACCACTTGCAGGTAAAGCCGTCAGTGATCTTGTTTGTACGGAAGGCTAGTGCACATATGGCCATGCAGTTTCGAGGAAGTGTCAATGGAGCACCAGCTCGAATCCTTGGTGATACTGGGGCTGATGATTCATTTGTGAAAGCTACATTCTTGAATTTCATTGGTCTAAAATACACCCCTCGACAAGGAAAGGTGTTGGTGGGCGGTAACCGAGAAGTACCAATCATCGGTGATTGTGTGGTACGGCTCTCCCTTGGAGGATTGAGCACAAAGACTCGTCTCACGATTCTTGACCTGATGGACCCATTTGATTTGTGTTGGGAGACCCTTGGTTGGTGAGCCACAAGGCAAAAATGGACTTCGAGTCAAAACAATTGCAAGTGATGAAAGGACGTCGGAAGATCACCATCTCACCAATACCTCAACTTCAGAAACCTAAAAATTACACACCGCCTGCGTTGACTGCGATACAAGTGAAACGAATATTGTGACAAGGATTCCGTTTCTTCTTAGCCACACTACAAAAAACAGAAGAAGAGCCTGTAGGTGACATCCCACACAACATGAAGACCATCATCTCAGATTTTCAAGACGTGTTTCAAGAACCCCCAGATAGACTGCCGCCGGTGAGAGAAGTGGGTCACACAATCCCACTAGAGTCCAATACAACACCACATTTCCGGGGCATGTATCGGCTCAGTCCCGCCGAGAGAAAAGAGGCCGAAACACAAATCAAAGAGTACCTGCGTAAGGGATGGATTGTGTCGAGCTCATCTCCCTTTAGTGTACTAATCTTTTTTGTGAGAAAGAAGGATAGAGGCTTGCGAATGTGCATGGACTATCGCATGCTAAACAAGCTTATAGTAAAGAATCATTATCCATTGCCACGAATCGAGGACCTCTTTCATCAACTACAAGGAGCAAAAATCTTCTCATCACTTGACCTCTCGCAAGGGTATCACCAGATCCGAATCACAAAGGAAGATGTACCAAAGATTTCCTTCTGTACACACTTGGGACACTATCAGTTTTGTGTGCTATTCTTTGGGTTAACAAATGCACCAGCAACGTTCCAATCCGTAATGAACAACGTGTTCCGTAATCAGCTTGGGAAGCCCGTATTGGTGTACTTGGATGATATTCTCATCTTCTCCAAGACAGAAGAGGAGCACGAGAAGCATCTGCAAGAGGTGTTGGATATTCTACGTGAGAGCAAATTCTTTGCAAAAATGAGCAAGTGTAAATTTGTGCAAAGAGAGCTTGAGTACCTTGGACATACTGTGAGTAGTGAAGGCATCTATGTGGATCCCCGAAAGGTCCAAGCCGTGAAAGAATGGCCCCGACCTTTGAACGTGGGCCAAATCTGATCTTTTCTTGGCCTCTCAAACTATTTCAGACACTTCATGAGGGGCTACTCAACCTTGGTCAGCGCACTCACAAGTCTCACACGAAAGACAGTCGCTTGGCGTTGGACATAACAATGCAAGGCAACCTTCAACAAAGTCGAGGAGATACTAGCCTCAGCACCCGCGCTTGTCCTTCCTGACCCCAAGAAGTCATGGGAACTCAGATGTGACGCATCACTTGTTGGTGTCGTAGCTGTCCTCATGCAAGATGGTCATCCAGTAGCATTTGAGAGCCAAAAGCTTTCTGATGCAGAAACTCGCTACACGACAGGAGACCAAGAACTCCTTGTGTACGCTTTCAAGGTGTGGCAATGTTACCTAGAGGGAGCAGAAGGGAAGATCACGGTGGTTACTGACCATAACCCCCTTATATATTTCCAAACACAACCCAACTTGTTGAGACATCAGGCACGCTGGAGTGAGTACTTGAGCAGGTTCACTTTCACATGGCAGTATGGGCCTGGCCGCATCAATGTGGCAGATCCATTGAGTCGTAATCCCGTGTGTGGCAATCATGGTGGGTTTCTAGAAAACCTCAGATCGTACCTTTGCCACCATAGCAACCGTAGTGACTTAAAACACGAACCCACTCCGTCCAGCGTCCAGACCACTCATTCAGGTGAACCCCTTCAAGAATCGAATTTGCATTGGTTACACGATGGATCCATGGTTCCAAAACCCTCGGAACATTGAGCGACATAATTTGGTCGAGGCTGAAGGACTTTATTGGCATGGTGAACAGGTGGTGGTCCTAGATGCCAACAAGCTTTGGGAGCAGATACTGTTCGAGTTTCATAACACCCCAACAGCCGGACATGTGGGTCCAAAGAAAACAAGATACTCATTTTCAGAGCATTACTGGTGGCCGGGTTGGAGCAATGCGGTGTGAAGATATTGTGTGGTTTGTGACCTATGCCTCCGGAACAAAGAAAGTAACAAAGCTCCAGGAGGACTTCTCCAACCATTGGAGCTTCCTAACGCTCCGTGGGAATGTGTGGCCATGGATTTTATCACCAACCTCCCACAAACAAAGAGGGACCATGATGCAATATTCGTGGTGATCAAACGTGTAACCTGCATGGCACATTTCATGCCCACAACATCACGGGTGACCGCTGAGGAAACAACACGCCTTTTCTATGATGGTGTTGTGAAGTACCACGGCATCCCCCTTGAGATCATCTCCGATCGTGGTCCTCGGTTTGCAAGTCGCACCTGACAAGCACTCAATGAAAGATACTGAACACGAGTAAAGATGTCAACAACATTCCATCCACAGACAGATGGGCAGACTGAACACATGAACTGCACATTGGAACAAATGTTGCGGATGTATATCAACCCTTCGATGGAGGATTGGGATGATTTTCTCCTGCCGGCAGAATTTGTTAATATGCAGTGAGCAAATCGACTGGCTATACCCCATTCCTTCTCAATCATGGTCGGCATCCGGTGGTACCCCCCTCACTGGTGAAGTGCGGGGGTGGCGGTAATCAGGTTCCCTCCGCCCAGGCCTTTGTCGAAAAAATGGATGTGTTGTGGCATGATGCAAAAGAACACCTGTACGCAGCTTGACAGCGTCAAAAGGTCTATGCTGACAAGTCTAGACGTGAGGTCAAATTCTCCGTTGGCGAGCGAGTGCTTCTCAACACAAAACATTTACGGCTGAAGACGCCTGGTGCACATAAGATGTTGCCAAAGTGGTTAGGACCCTTTGTGATCATGCATGAGGTGGGACCAGTGGCCTACCGTCTTGCGCTCCCCTTCGCAATGCATATCCACAACGTCTTCCATGTGAGCCGTCTTGCACCATACACGGCAAATGGGTCTGTTCAACCACCCCCGCCAGCAGTTCTTACCATTGAAGGCCAATGCGAGGTACACCGTATCCTCTAGCACCGAGGGCGTGCACTCCACGAACAAGTGGTCAAGGAGTACCTTGTGCATTCGGCCAGTTGTGGACCTGAACACAACTCATGGGAGTCAGAGTCACGGATTCCAAAAGCAGTCGTAACCGAGTACTGGGAGGAATTGGCTGCCCGTTCACAACGTCGTGCCCTCGGGGGTACCACACTGGCACAAACCCCTTCATGATGTTCTGGCACAATACCTTGGCCACCACGTAGTGTGAAACGGGGACGCTTGGACACACGCCGCGAGGGCACTCCTTACAAAAAGGGGGAGGATGCGCCGCCATCCCTTGGCAAAGGTTGAGATTTGGTATTCTACTTCAAAGTTCCATAAGACCTCAAGTGATAAAAATCATTGTTCGACAAATGTGACGGTCATAAAAGCGAGACTGTTCCTCCTCACTCTTGTCTTTTTTTTTCTCGTGATGTGCAGGTCGTTTTCTCCAAGAAATCACAAATCGAGACGATTTGGTCCTAATGGGGGAGGAATGTAGAGCAACAACATTTTGACGTTTTCACAAGTTTAAGTCAAAACTGCTAGCCAAACTCTGACCATGCCTGCTGGCATGGTCAAGTTTGGGATCCATGTGGCAGTTACAAAAGACAAAAGGGGTCCTGAGGTTGCATTCCGACTTCCACGAGGAGAAAGGCCCAAAATCGCAAATGAGATGTCGCGATGCATCTTTTTAAAAAGAGATGCATCGTAGACACCGATATTTAGAAGCATGTGAGATATTTTTATAAAACCTATAGATTATTCCACCGACGGGAAGAAATTTGTACAAAACATACTCTCGACTAAAAGGAAAGAGAGCATGAAATGAAGTGGGTGTCACAACGGATACGATTGTGACATAATCATAACTTTGTGTACGAATATTCGTCGTAGCTTCGAAAGGGGTAGTTGCGCTCTATAACGACGTGACACGGTGAGATCCGTATGACAAACGGGCATCGTCGGCAAAGCCAACCTCATTCGTGACCATTTGCGACTGAAACACCGAGAGCTCCTCCCTTTCAACGTGACGTACTCCACCGATTTCTACAAGCGATGCCACGTCATCGACCTAAGTTTGTGCAATATCGCGGGTCAATATACCTCGCTTCCAATTTCTCTCTCAGAAAAAAAAATCTATATTTGGGACAGAATGAGATTGACACCGGAAAACATAGTGATCGTAAACCCCGGTGGAACAGGACCCTCCAATGTCCATTTGCGTCCTTTTTTTCCGTCCCTCCTTCTAAGCCGGTTGGCTCTGGTTTTTTTTTTTCCCTTCTATTTGTTTTCGTCGCGGCGAATGCTATCTGCCCCGCTTTTTTGGGTTACATAGTAACCCTTTGTTTTCTTAATTTTGTGTGTTTGTGCCGTAAAAAATCGTGATTTGTGGATGGGTCATTTTTCTGAAACATCCACCAATCAGGGTGCAAGAGCTTGTAGGACTGTATGCCCCCCCACGCCCGCGGACGCCATGAATAGGTCGGCTCAGAAAAAGAAAATCACGGACATCGACCTAGATGTCCGGACAAGTCCCGGATAGTACAGAATGACCAGTCCGACGCCAGGACAAAAGGGTAAGGAATGTACTTTGGGTTGGGTCCAACCTTGGCCTCGCCCTGTCATGTTTCACGGAACTGGTCGTCATGGTTCAACTCTTGAGACTCGTGAACCCGGCTTCAAACAGTGTCAAAATGCAATTGAAAGAAAAGAATTTCAACCACCGTCAGAGAAGAAGGTACATGAATTAAAATTTTCCTGTAATTACGTCATCTTATTTTTCATACCATAATGAAACACTCAAAATTCATCCAACATTTTCAAAGGGAATTTTTTTGTGAAGTTCATCATAGAGGTGTGAAACTAGCATGTTCACAATACAAGAACAAATCAATCTCATAAAAAAAAAATCATCAGATAAAACCACACTCATTAAAAAGAAAAACGAGAAGAAATGCCTTTTGAGGTTCTTCTTCATTATGTTGACGAATTGTCATACATAATATTGTATCGTCAAGCACATTTGTGCAGTTTTGGTTTTGTTTTTTTTTTGTTTTTGTTTTTTTTTAAAACTTTTACACCCACACAAGCTGGAATAAATCCATCATAGCTTGACGTAATTTAGGAAGAGTTTGCCCAATCCATACAAAATGTTTCAGAGCACGCATGGACGAACAAAAAAAAGTTTGAAAGAATGCGGGTGACAGATTGGCAGTCCATTTACAACCAATTTTCGCTCCCACGGACGAGGTAAAGTCTCATGGCAAACCTTCCATTATGTGGTCCGGATTGCGGGCAATTATTTAGCCTCTTAAGAGATGCTAATCTGAATACTTTTGCTCGGTCACTATGTAACCCTATGCACGCTTTGCGTGCAACACCTGCCTCTTGTTTTCTCTCTTTTCCTCTCATCGAAGCCAACTGGGAGTGGGAGAGGGTGGGGGAGGCGAAAGCGGGGCAGATCACCTTCGAAGACAATCTTCCCCGCTTTTTTTTTTCTTCTCGCGTCGAAGCCAACTGAGAGGGGGAGGGAGGGGGAAGAGAAAGCGGGGCAGATCGCCTTCGAAGGCGATCTGCCGTACTTTTTTTTTTTTTTTTTTCTCGCGTCGAAGCCAACTGAGAGGGGGAGAGGGAGGGGGAGGCGAAAGCGGGCAGATTTCTTTTGAGACGAGAAAAAAAAATACGGCCTTCGACGCGGCGGGGGAAAAAAAGGCGCGAATGGACGTCATAGGGTCCTGTTCCGCCAAGAGCCCTGATCACTGTCTTTCTCGAGTCAATTCCGTTCTGTCCAAATATTGCAATGTTTTTGCATGAGAGAACTCGGACGGAAAAATGGACAGGCAAAATATCAATTGCAAAGTTGGGTCGTTGACGTGGCGTCGCCGGAGGGGGGGGTTGCTATTTTTGCGTGCTAGTTAGCGGGGTGCCATTTTCAGATGGCGCCATTTTTGCGTGCTTTCTTAGGAGGGGTCCATTTTTGCGTGCTCGCTTTGGGGGGGAGCCATTTTTGCGTGTTTGCTTTGGGGGGGGGCGCCATTTTTTCATGCTCGCATTGGGGGGCACCAATTCTGCGTGCTACTTTTAAAGGGGCACTATTTTTGCATTTTTCTCGGAAATTGGCCGCGGAGACGGCCGTCAACGAGCTCATTGGGCGTCCGGGGCATTTTATCTGATCATGTGAGCAAGGGGACATGCCACCCGATTCAGACATCGTGGGGGATGTTCATCGGTTGTAGACAGCGGGTGGACGAAGGGTGTGGTCGCATGATTAGTTCCTATGTACATGAAGGCACCGTGTTGATGTCCTTGAGGAGCCAGCATCTACATGCTGATGGAGGTTGTTTAGTTGCAACAGTTGCTACAGAACAGACCAGTCGCATTCTCGCCTGGCCTCCATTCTCTACTAGCGTCAGGTAGATTTCCCCGGCCGCCATAGATCTTCATCGCCTAGGCATCTTCAACAGGCACCGTGATGTTTGAGATTTTTCCATCGAGGATTTGCCTTGTGATGTTGGAAAAATCGCGAATCATCGGAAAGCATGTTATGAGAAAGGAGCATCACAATAATGATTCTGAGAACTTTCGTAAGAAACGGCAAAATGCAGGTCTAGCGTTCACTGCAAGAAGTTCTTACGAGGAAACACGGCCTTTCATCTTTTCTTCGTCATACAAGGAATTGTTCTAAAAAAGGCCCTGTTCTCAGAATTGGTGAGGTAAATAGTGGAACGTCAGAAAGAGAGAAAATCGATTAATATCACGAGATGACAAGATGTCATGGCCATGCTCGTCTCTCTCAGCGAACGTGTCAGCCTCGTTCCACGTAATCCAGTGGATAGGTCATTGTATGTGTAACAAAACCTGGCTTCATGTAGGTCAGGTTGTTATGAGGCATGGATCGGCACCATTCCTAAAAATGGTCTTCCGTGTCCTCAGTCTTGAATTACGGGGATAACCCCAGCTTCGGTCAACTGGACGGCAAGGAGAATTCCTCGCCGACCAGCCCTGCAAACCAGAAGCTTCGAAGAAGCTTCCGATTTGCAGGAGGGGGACCGGATAGTGCCTCACACTATCTGGCCGTCGCTCGAGGTCTCGCGACCTCCAGCGGCAAACGCGAGCCCATCGCGAATATTCGCGATGGGCTATGCAGGGCCTGCGTAGTCGCAGTGGGCATGACCCAATGCGACATCGCAAGGACCCCCACCCCATTGAGGGGCCCCTCACGAGGTCCCTCGCCATGGCAAGGGGGCTCGCGAGGGGCCACCGACGGGCGTTCCGACGGGACCACCCCGCCGAGTGCCACCTCCACTCGGTGGCGTGGAAAACACATTTTTATAAACGTGTTGGCCATGCCATCGGATGAGGGGCACCGAATGGTGGCAAAATTCCCTCACACGTGCAAAGATATTTTTCCACCACCTCCCCATCCCTAATCACGCCGGAAACTTAGGGTTTCCAAGTGGACAACATAATATTGTTTAACGGGATGACTCGACGAGAGAAATGTATCTAGTCGAACCGCGTCAACCCACCAACAAAATGGATGGATAAAATACTATCCTCGATCCTCCCTCTTGGGTTGCCCTATGATGAGAATGGACTCCGCGCCCCGACCTTGGTCGGAGCATACTTGTGAGAGGAGTCATTCGTGAGAGAAATCACTTCATGGCGAAGTTATTCTCCACGACGAACCTACGCGATTGCCATGAGCAATTGGGTCCCGAGAGCTCACTCACCCAAAGAGGCTCAGACCTTGTTTCACCCGCCGTGTTATATTGGTATCCATGAGCTAGGCGTCACCCTTGGTGACTTAGTCGCTGGACGACCTGGAACCTGCTCAATCACCTCTAGGAAGCTGCAGCCACCACTCCACTCCTCACCCAAGTCCGGCGGAGCAGATTGATTGGTCGACGGCTCCACCTTCCTAATAACAGCGCAGAAATAGCAGACCAGACCGTTTTTGGCGACAAGGTCCGCAGCCGAGTTTGCTTCCGCCCGCCTTGCTGTCATGTTATAGAACCGCCGCAGCAGGCCAGTTTCTTCAGAAACATACCCTGACTTTGAAGAGGTCCTGGAGGCAGTGGACTTCTCCAAACGCTGCATGCAGCATACCGTTGGAAAGAACAAAACATGAACTTCCCAGAAAACCATTCGCTAACTTTCAACATCTGTGCTGCCTGTTACGGTACAGGGAATAAAACCTCGAAAACAGGCTGTTTCTTCCCTTTTCAGTCAAGAAAAAAATATGTTTTCGTCCAAATTATAGGGGAAACGCTGCCAATTTTTTTTCCAGAATTTTGGGCCATGATTTCATACTTTCCTCTTACTTTGAATCTCATTTGATGAGTGGAAGGTGAAAAAGAGGGGTATTTCACCACTTTCTCTTTGTAAAGGGCGTGGAAATAGTGGGAAACCATTTTATCCCGCTTACCATAGCCAAGAGTGCTTGAAATACTTGGGAGAGATTGCTGGTGTATCTACATTCTACCTACCACCACTCTCACTTAACTCTTGTCCCCCCTCCCTTCCCTTTCCTCCTTTCACCCCTCCTCACCAGTCATGGTGGGAGGTGGTCTCTCCATGTCCGTGGCAGGAGGAGGCCCTCCAAAAACCCCAGCAAAGGAGAGTGGCCTAAGCGCATCCGAGAATTGTGCTCCGCACACCATGTTGCCGACGAAGAGCGCTTGTGGGGCGGGCACCGGTCACGCCGCATCCGCCGCTTTCGCGAACATGCCACTCGGTGGGAGCCCTGCCGCTAAGGGCATCGTGAAGGGACATGAGGAAGCCAATGATTCGACGTCAACTCCACGCATTGGCGATAAGGCCTAGGACCTTCCCAACGTTTCCGGCGTAGCAGACGTGGTGGACGCAGAACCTGCTGGCGCCGAGGGCGAAGACAATGACGTTGGAGTAGAGGACGACCGGCTCTCCTTGGAGGCCCAAGATAAAGAGGACGATGATCCTCTCAAGGGTATTGACGCTGCCACCCTGGCGGCAATCAACCACCTTGTGGACCTCAAAATCCGTGACTTTTACACAGTGGAAGTTGTTAGGGCTTCGTCTCTAGTAAAGGAGAATGGTGGCCCTAAGATACCTACTGGTCATACATCTCGTGGTGTTGACCCGGATGGCATACTAGTAGGTGGTGACAGGAGGAACACGCTGCCTACCTCGGCACATGCACCAATCCCACAACCCCAGGATGGTCCCTTGGCTCGCCTTGAGCAAGGAACACCTAGAAGAGCACAGACATGTGCTACGGCCGCCAAAACGATCATCGTGTCTAAGGCAGGCCAGGGATCGCAAAAGGATCCAGCGAACATCGCTGATGCACTGAACCTTTTGCAAGATGCCAAGGCATACGAGCATTTGCTTGACGCTCTTGAGCGTAACCAGCTCACCAAGAGCGTGCTTGCCCTCAAGATGAACGTTCATCCTGATGCATTCAGCAGTATGTTGAACATCATAGGTACGTTGGTGGCTGGTGGCATGGCCGACAAGCTTGATCCCGCCCACTCATCCCAGAGTCACAAAGCTAAGCATCCATCACACGATGATTCTCACACCCTGATGGGAGACACTCATGATGATCGGTCGACGAGCTCGAGCGGCTCTCATCGTCTTCATCAGGCTGAGAAAGCGATAAGTGAGAAACACCCTGAGGATGATGATGCAGCATTGGGTGCTACGATCTCAAAGGCTGTAAAGCACCTGAGTGATTATCCCAAGTTCGTCTTATCCAAGCGCATGGAATTAGCCAGTTGGAAGCCACGCATGGAGCTTTTTCTTGAGCTCCATAACATCAAGCAATGAGCTTGGGGCACTGTCAGGCTAGCTTGCCTTGACAGCGCAGCGCTCTCATCGGTGAAGAACCGACTGAAATTGTTATATGTGGAAACACCTCAGTCGGTCCTCAGACCTCACTGGGAAGACCTATGCAAGATCCTCATGGACTTGTACGGTAGGGAGTCCATCTCCCAGCAAGCATCCAGGCGTCTATCAAAAATCCGCCAAGGTGACCGCAGGCTTGCGGAATACCTCCAGGATTGGGGCAACACCTTGGAAAAAATCACTGATGAGGACCGTCATCCCATGTTGCAGATCGTGGAATAGCTTGCCAACAGCCTTTCTAACAATTCCCTCGCTCGTGCTTGTACGCTGGATCCCCAAGGCAAGCCTTGGACCAGTTATTCTGAGCTGCGTGACTTCATCCTCGTGAAGTACAACTCCATGCTGGCCAAGTATGGAGCAAAAACACGCCGCGGCTAGTATCACCAGGATGGCAACAACAAGCGTCAGCACTCTCCCCAACGTGGTGAGCGTAAGCTCTCTCGGCACGGGTCGGATATTCACAAACCCTCCAAGCCACAGGACAGCCATAAGGAGCGTACAGATGGCAAGGCCAAGACAAGCATTCTTACCTGCTACTATTGTGGAAAGACTGGGCACTATGCGTCTGAATGCCGCAAGCGCCAGAAGGATCGTGCTGATGGAAACACCAATGAACAGGGCAAAGACAAGCAAGATAAGGGATAAGGAAACCGCCAGATTGTCAAGGGCGTGAATGGTGGTCGCGGACCAGCAGGCCGTGGGAAGGGTTTTTGAATTCCCTAGTGGCCGGTAGTGGACCACCACTAGGGGCTGTGGTCGAGAGATCCTTGGATGTTGAACGCGCTTTCATGTTCCACGATGATGATGTGAAACAGTTGGAACACCTCACTGGGGCTTTGTTTTCTTCTGTTTTCTGCTCCCCCATGAGCAATGACTCTGTGTATCTCTCTTTCCATTGTCCATTCTTGCATCTCATCGATGATGAACACTTGTAAAATCGCAATTGCTTGATCGTTTCTATATGACAGAAAGCAAACAAAGTGTTTGAGTTGGAAAACGTAGTCCACAAGATGAACTCACTCACGCAAGTGACTGTTTTAGTTCCCATCTTTGTGGTCCTAAGAAAGAACTCTTGAATGGATGGCAACTCTTGTACAATGCAACAAAGGACACCACATGTGGGAGAAAGTGGATGACTCTGTTGAGCTACGTCATAGCATAGAGTATTTTTGAGTGTACCACTTGCAGGCCAAGCCTCCAAAGAGCTTGTTCACATGCTCTTTACACGCAAAGATGACAATGCAATTCGCAGGTCATCTGGCTGGGGCACACATGCAAGTCCTAGTTGACACAGGTGCTGATGAGGAGTTCATTAGTGCCTCTCGTGTGCGAGAGCTAGGCTTGAAATGCACCCCTTGTGAGGGAAAAGTCACCGTCGGTGACGACCGTGAGGTCAATGTACTCGGCAGATGTCGGGTAAGGCTCAAGCTAGGAGCTCTCATAACAATTGTCAATTTTACGATCATTGACTTGACAGATCATTTTGACGTTGTTTTGGGTGATCCTTGGCTTAATGAGCACAAGGCCAGCATGAGTTGGGTCACAACGACTCACTGTACAAAAAGGCAAGCGGACCATCACGCTTTTGCCTATGGATTGCTCAAAGTCCTCTCACAAGAGTGAACAATCCATCCTTATGGCGCTTCAAGTGAAGCGATACTTGCGTAAAGGGCACAACGTGTTCCTAGCACAACTTTGTAAGGTCGATGAAAACAATCCACCGTCGAGCTCGAGTGATGTCAGTTCTCTCCTTGAAGAGTTTTCTGACGTTGTTGGCCCACTCCCGGATGGCCTACCGCCAGAACGGAATGTTGGTCACAAAATCCCTCTCGAGCCTAGAGCAAGGCCATTGTTTCGGCCCATGTATCGCCTCACTCCTATTGAGCGTGAAGAAGCCGAACGACAGATCAAGGAATACTTGGCCAAGGGATGGATTGAACCCAGCAGCTCTCCATTTGGAGCTCCTATCCTCTTTTTCAACAAGAAGGATGGAGGTTTACGCATGTGTGTTAACTAGCGTGCGTTGAACAGCTTGACGGCTAAAAACCGTTATCCCTTGCCAAGGATCAAGGATCTTTTTGACCAACTTCAAGGTACAAAGGTCTTCTCTTCTCTTGATCTGGCTCAAGGATATCACCAAATTCGGATCACTGAAGAAGATGTTCCCAAAGCTGCATTTCATATGCATCTGGGACATTATCAATTCCGAGTGTTGATCTTTGGTCTTACCAACACCCCAACGACGTTTCAGGCCACAATGAATCACATTTTTTGAGACCAGTTGGGCAAAACCGTCTTGGTGTACGTTGATGATATCCTGGTGTTCTAAAAAAATCATGATGAGTATGCACAATACCTGCGTATAGTGCTCGAGATCCTCCACAAGGAGAAGTTTTTTACCAAGATGGAAAAGTGTGCTTTCGCACAACCCGACCTGCAGTACTTGGGCTTCATCATTGGCAGCGAAGGAATCCAAGTGGATCCTCGCAAAGTGCAAGCTATTGTGGACTGGCCTTAGCCATCCAATGTGGGCGAAATACAAGCCTTCCTAGGCTTAGAGAATTAATTTCGTGGCGTCATGCAAGGCTACTCTAGCCTTGTCGTCCCACTCACAGCTCTCACATGTAAAGACGTGAAATGGTCATGGTCTGATAAGTGTGAGAATGCATTTGTGTGTGTCAAGTAAATTATGACATTTGCACCTGTGCTTGCACTCCCGAATCCCGAAAAACCATACGAGGTGCTCTGTGATGCATCTATCGTCGGGATAGGGGCTGTGCTTATGCAAGAAGGATGACCGGTCGCATATGAGAGTCGCAAACTCTCAGGCGCTGAGACTCGCTACACCACAGACGACCAAGATTTGCTTGCGGTAGTTCATGCCTTGAAGGTTTGGTGCTGTTACCTTGAAGGTGCCAAGGGTGGACTCATAGTGGTTACAGACCACAACCTCCTGGTATTGTTTCAGTCACAACCCAACCTTTCTCAGCGACAAGCCCGTTGGAGGGAGTACTTGTGCAGATTCCACTTTCAGTAGGAATACCGACCTGGTCGTACAAATGTGGCAGACCCATTGAGTTACACTCTAGTCAACGTGGTTCTCACCACACTTCAAGCGTGATCTCTTCACACAAAAGACGTACGGGAATAGGATGTGCCCAAGCCTGATAACCCCCTGCGCCAACCACCAAAACCGACGGTGCATTTCACGCCATTCTTGGAACGTATCCGCATGGGATACTTTGATGACCCAAGGTTTGACCAGGGTAACATTGACCGATACGACTTGGTGGAAGCCTTTGGTCTCCACTGGAAGGGCAATCTGGTGGTTGTGCCCAACTCTGGAAAGCTGCGGGATGAGATCATTTTTGAGTTCCATAACCCACCAGCAGCTGGCCACCTTGGTGCAGCAAAAACTAGAAGGCTCTCTCAGAGAATTATTGGTGGCCTGGATGGTTGTGCCACGTACGAAAATACATCCAAGCCTGTGACTTGTGCATCCGCAACAAGTCGAGCAACAAGGCACCGGCAGGATTGTTGAAGCCCCTCCCAGTGCCTAACTCCTCATGGGAATAAGTGAGCATGGATTTCATCACTTGCTTACCCGAGACACCTTGTGGCCATGATGATATCCTCGTGGTGGTCGAGTCTTTGACCAAGATGGCGCATTTCATGCCCACAACCACCCATGCCACTGCCGAGGAAACATCACGTATCTTTTGGGACACTGTTGTTCGACAGCATGGACTGCCGTTACGCATCATCTCTGATTGGAACGTGCAATTTTCAAGTAAATTCTGGCAAGCCCTTGGTGAGATCTTTGGCACCCGCCAAAAGATGTCCACTTCCTTTCATCCACAAATGGATGGACAGACTGAACGGATGAACCGAACTCTGGAGCAGATTCTTCGGATGTACGTGAATCCTTTGATGGATGACTGGGATGAGTTTCTCAGTCCGGCAGAGTTTGCCTACAACAAATCTGTTCATAAATCCATGAAGCTGACACCGTTCTTTCTTAATTACAGCCGGTATTTGATGGTACCCATCTCCTTGGTGAGGCGCGGGGGCGGCGAGAATCAGGTACCTTCCGCCCAGGCCTTTGGCGATCGCATGGACACTCTCCGTCGCGAAGCACGTGAATACCTCCATGCATCGAAGCAGCGCCAAAAGGCCTATGCCGATGCTGGTCGCCGTGATGTCACATTTTCTGTCGACGACCAGGTGCTTTTGAGCACAAAGAACATGTGTCTCAAGACGCTCGGAGCAAGGACGATCCTTCCTAAGTGGGTCCGATCATTCAAGGTCTCTCTCAGTGGTGAGGTTGCTTACCGCCTTGCTCTTCCGAAGGTCACAAAGATCCATGGCGTGTTTCATGTCAGTCTTCTCGCACCTTATGAAGCATCAGGAACGGTTCAGCCACCGCCTGTAATGCTCGTAAGTGACGGTCAGTACGAGGTACATGGGCTCCTCCAACACCGTGAACGTATACGTGGTAAATGTGTTGTGAAGGAATACCTCGTGAGCTGGGCCGGTTGTGGACCTGAACACAACAGTTGGGAGCGTGAGAGTCGTGTCCCGGCCGCTATGATCAAGGACTATTGGAAAGACCAGGCTACTCCCTTTCGCACTCGTGCCCCCGGGGGTACCACCCTGGCACAAGCCCCACCCAGGGAACCTTCACATGTCAGACTACAGACAAGAGCACAACGGCGGCGATCTCGGACACATGGGGACGCCCAGACTGTTGGTCACGAGGATGCTCCTCGCAAGAGGGGGAGGAAGCGTTAGCCGTGAAAACATTTTATGTGAACTTGGCTGATCTATGTACGATCTTGTGCTCGTGGATATCAATCTCAAATCCTTTGAGTTTCCTCTCCTTGCGCAATGGCGCATGATCCAATAGATGCACCTAGGGAAGGTTTTGTTAACCAACAGATCATGCCTCCTTCCACCAACAACTGCTCTAGAACCTCCTAAACCGAGGACGGTTCACAGTAGAGGGGGATTAATGTGACAAACCTGGCTTAATGTAGGTCAGGTTGTTACGAGGCATGGATTGGTACCATTCCTAAAAATGGTCTGCCTTGTCTTCAGTCTTGAATTACGGGGATAACCCCAGCTTCGGTCAACTGGACGGCGAGGAGAATTCCTCGCCGACCAGCCCTGCGAACCGGAAGCTTTGAAGAAGCTTCCGATTTGCAAGAGGGCAAACGGATAGTGCCTCGCACTATCCAACTGCCGCTCGAGGTCTCGCGACCTCTAGCGGCAAACACGAGCCCATCGCGAGTATTCGTGATGGGCTACGCAGGGCCTGCGCAGTCGCAGTGGGCATGACCCAATGCAACATCGCAAGGACCCCCACCCCATCGAGGGGCCCCTCACGAGGTCCCTTGCCATGGTGAGGGGGCTCGCGAGGGGCCACCGGCGGGTGTTCCGACGGGACCACCCCGCCTAGTGCCACCTCCACTCGGTGGCGTGACAAACACGTTTTTATAAACGTGTTAGCCACGCCGGACGAGGGGCACCGAATGGTGGCAAAATGCCCTCGCACGCGCCAAGATATTTTGCCACCACCTCCCCATCCCTAATCATGGCAGAAACTTAGGGTTTCCATGTGGACATCATAATATTGTTTAACGGGTTGACTCGACGAGAGAAATGTATATCGTCGAACCGCGTCAACCCATCGACAAAATTGACGGATAAAATAATATCCTCCATCCTCCCTCTTGGGTTGCCATATGACGAGAATGGACTCCGCGCCCCGACCTTGGTGAGGACATACTTGTGAGAGGAGTCATTCGTGAGAGATATGACTTCACGGCAAAGTTATTCTCCATGACCAACCTACACGATTGCCATGAGCAATCGGGTCCCGAGGGCTCACTCACCCAAAGAGGCTCGCACCCCGTTTCACCCGTCGTGTTACAGTATGTAAAAAACCGTACTTTTGCGAGGTTCATGACATCAGGAAAATTGCAAATGGCACTTTTGCGCGACGCCATAGCTGACTCGGGAAAATGGCCCATCTACCGTTGACTCGCAATATTTTTTCCGGATATCCGGTCACTTTTGACGTCCACCAAATTTTGTTTAGCACGTGCGAAAAAGGTTGAGAGACTAAACTCCCCCTTCGTTGAAGGGGAACCTCCCAGGCCCCGCTACTACGGGGCCTGGGAGGTGCCTGAACCTTAATAAAAATCCACAACCCCCCAATGTTACAGGGGGGATTTGCCGAAAATGATTTTCAACGTTTTGAGGCACTTTTTAGGTAGGATGTGAAAATAACGTGAGTCAACGCACGAGATGAAAAATATAAAAATTTAGCTGGTAGATGGTGTAGTGCTTCGAGCCAGGTATGGGGGCCCGCTATTTTTCTGAATCGCAAAACTATAGCAATTTTGCTTTTACTCCAGATACTAACATCTTGTAAGAATCTTGAATTCAAGAACACGGTGCCTAAAGGGCCACTGTCTCCGAGGAGCCGTTTTTCCATAGTGCATGCATCGACAATGATGTACACAGGAGCTTCCATGGATCTATGTAGTCATAAAATGATATGTCAAAAAACTGGAGGGTTTTCCCTAGTGTCTATTAAGTGACACGTGCGAAGTCGCGTCATGAGTGGCTCCTTCAAGAAACTTTGGTGAGAAGTCACAGGGCTTCTAGAATATCAAGGCACGGATTTGAAATATTCCAGTGGCATCAAGAAGTGGACCAAACAGTGTCCAAACATCGATACGGTTAACCACAATTATGTGGACCAATTAGGAAAGTGGTCAAAGTTTTCGTAACCTTGTGGTCAAAATGCCCTTGGCGAATCGGCTTAAAAATTCTGATGTCAACACGTAGTGGGCCATAAATGTAAGGGGAAAAAATCCCACTCTTAGAATTAAAAGCCTTGTGAACGTCAATTACATAACACTTCTCTACCCCCTTTAAGACGAGACGGCACAACCTGTAAGAAGAAATACCATACTGATATTTAATATCAATTATTCAAAACTGCAAATTATGTTTCTTTTAGTTTTGTTCAATTCTTTTCTTGAAGTCATTTGGTAGCACCTAGAATTTTCTTAAACGAAAACGTGTTCCTTAAACTCGACGACAAACAAGCTCAAACTCGTCGCTGACTGGCATCATTTCACTGGAAGAAAAATATTTGTTTTTGCATAAAAACTGGAGTGTAAGACTGAACTGAAAGCCCTGACACCGCCAATCCATCGTGCACATCCAGTGAGCGAGCCGGATGTCCAGCGTAATTTTGGATGAATCACTTGCAAATTCATGATTTCAAACAAGACAAGAGGAAACATTGGCCCACAACTATGATGTAAAATTTGCAAAATAAATTCCCTGGTATGGTAAATGTGGATGACGAATTTAAATTCAACAAAAAACAGAGAAAATATTCGTATAATCAAAATTAAAGACCAGTGGGGTAGGTTAGTCCCAGACATACATGAGGCCCTCAACCTCGTAAGAGGGCGGTGCTTGAAGGTCTCCGACCTTCAAGCACCGCGGTTTTGGCATAGTCGGCCAAGGATTTTGTTGAATCTGCTACATTTTATTTTTTTTAAGGTCGACGCATGGCCTACCATGCGTCGCCCCCAAAAAATACTACAGTGTACCGGATTTGACGGAATCCTTGGCCGACTAGAACAAAACCGTGGTGCTTGAAGGTCTTCGACCTTCAAGCCATCCCGTTCAACCGCCCACAATCCCACGTGACCCTGCTCGAGCCGCCTGGCTCCTTCGACCGGTCAGCATGGCACTGCCTCGCTACATTCCCCCCCACTAGGAGTGAGAGCCGCCTTTGCATCTCCGGTAATCCCAATATGGGATTCGAGCCCTAGAGCTCTGATACGCATGAAGTGGATTCAACGGAATCCTTGGCCGACTAGGCCAAAACCACGATGCTTGAGGGTCTCCGACCCTCAAGCCATCCCGTCCCGCCGCCCAGGATCCCAAGTGATCCCACTTGAGCCATGTGGCTCCTTCGACCAGTCGGCGTGGCACTGCCACGCTACATACGGTAATCGATCAAGGGCATTTTGGCCACGTGTAGCAACCTCTAGTGTTCCGATGCACAAGGTTTTGATAGCTTCAATTACTCTCCAAAATGGTCGACTGATGTTTCGTGAACCGTATTGATGTTTTGATACTCTTCAGTTGACATAATGACGTCGCTCCATTTTCATGAACTACGCCTCGATATTCTCGAAGCCCCTTGACTTCTCGCAAAAGCTTCTTGAAGCAGCCACTCACGACACGATCTTGCACTCATCGCTCGGCTCTAACAACGAGGACCTTCCATATTCCTCATTGTGATTGTCGTCATTGTATGAATGTGCTCGACTTGTTTCACACTTGATATTGAAGTACACTTACTGCTTGATATAAACTATCCATTTGTCCCAAATACTCAAATTGTCTATTGCTCCGCACCTCATCTTTGTAAACCACTCAAAATCTGCTCAATGTAACACTAGGTATCAGAGCGTAGCGGCGGTGGAGCGACAACAACGCAAAAACAACCAGGCGACAACCTAGCACAAGTCTTTAGCGCATCTTTACCGTTCAAAACTTCACAAGCCTCAAGACCACAAATATTAACGGAGCGAGCACACCGGGTGAAAAGAAACAGTAATTGGCAAATTTTTTGACGATGGAGGATCAACAGCACATGAACAACGAAGCACTTCAGATAAACACGGAATTAGCGACATCTTTCAGTGCGAATGGCACAACACCAACTAACCCGACGGGTAACCCAATGATGGACCCCTTGGGCAAGGCAAGCCCTTCGGTCCCCGCCTTTGCCTGTTGGAACGACACCCGGTGGGAAGGGAGGAACTTTCCAACAAGCTTGCATTGATGGCGACCTGATTCAGAAGTTTTCGGGATTCAAGAGCCTCAATATCCATGTACTCCAATAACTAAACGTGGAAATGGAGGAGAATTGTAAGTCACGATGCGTGCGAAGGTGTTCTCCTCAAGAGAAACATTAAACTCTTGAGAAAACCTTATATTCGATAGGCACTCCTTTAGGCATTTGATCCCACAAACTCGAAAGGACTAACGGTCATGGTGTGGTTAACATGTTTCAAGGTGTACGTCATCGCTACTGGGGTAAATAACGACATGAAGAAGATTAACCTCACAGCCCAGATTTTGCATGGTATGCCTTTGGTGGTTCAATCTAAAGACCATCCAACGGCAGCAGGAGATCGGCGGAGCCTAATCAACAACTTATGCGACCGCTCTCACATCGTCAACCGCAAATGTTATACATATTTTAGTAGATACATCCAATGTGGCACGACTCTCTTACCCCACTGAATACATGGGAAAACTTCAGGCATACTAAACTCACCTCTATTGGAAAAATGAACAAAAAATCTGGCACATGGTATAAGCTTCAATGCCTATGTGAGCTATCCAATGTGGCGGAGTACACGTAGTGATATTGTGAAATCATCACGGACAACGACCTTGCCCCTAATGAAAGCCATTTTAACCACAACTCCCTCAAGCAAGATAATTGATGAACATTCACCATCCTTGTCATCGATGAAAACCTTCTACAAATGATTGTGACAGCCGATTGCATCAATAATGTTGCCTACACATCTCAGATAAAGTAATCCAATGGCTGGTAACAAAGGCCAAAATTTGTATCGTGGTGGACGGAAGTCACAATTGGCTGAAACCTCATCTCTAAGGGAGATTAACGCCATCAACGAACATAATGAATGGCTCTGCTGGAATTGCAAGAAGCTAGTGTATATTTCACACAATTTTCCGGAACAGTAGCAGCAAGGAAGAAAGGGGGACAAGCCGTAGTGAAAAAGTGAGGAGTCAGGAAATAGCGAAAAAGGGTAGGAGTAGAACGCGAGGCTCCTATCGAGTCCAACAATATACACTGAATGATTGCCCATTTGAGCGGTTCGCTTTGCCACAGACAAGGGTTCTTGAGATCGCAAAGTTATACGAGGGGTATGAGGACGAGCAACCGACAATATTATTACGAGTGCAATCAAATGGCTGTAAAATTAGTAGAAACAATACAGACACTATTGGAAAGAGGAGCTTCTTACAGCTTTGTACAATGGTTCATGTGAAGAAAAATTGAAAATTCTTAGATAAAAGCACACTTGGACAGAAATCTCACCTCACATAGTTTGTTAATGTATGCAGATACATGAAGGATCCATACATCACATACATGGAAGTATATACAAGAATCAAAATGCACATGGCTAACTCTCACGCTAAGTCTGGAAATCAGACGCGTCGTAATAGTAGATGTTGTAGATGTTCAAGTTGAGCAGTGAGCCACATACTGGAGGTAAGACTTTGATGTAGCTAAACCTTAGGGCAACCGCCCTGGATGCCTTCTCATTGAGGAATCTCAATGACAACGTAATCTTAACAATGTAAAAAGTCCACTTGGAGAGCAGGATGGATGAGCTTGGAGCGAACTTTAGAGTTCCTGATAGTAGACTGCTTCTGTTGAAGTTTTAAGGTAAAATTGACAGATGGAACTAGACACCTATAACTAGGTCTAAATGACCGTCTAAGATGCTCCGTTCCAAGGTATTACAGGGAGTTACATGAATTCCTTGGTGGTTCCATAGCCACCCAGGCCATCTGGAGGGCCACTTGGTAGTTGTAGGGTGAAATAGAATGCGAAGGGTCACGGAAAGCTAAAGGGTCACTGAAGGTTGATGATGCATTGGAAGTTGAATGTTCACTAGCCAAGTGAGAGGTGGCCAATGACAAGGAACCTCCCAATTCTAAGGATATGAACCAAGTGCCTTGTAGAATATTCCCAACAAATTTTGAAGGCTTCCATAAGAGGTTTTAGGTAGAACCCGGCCGCTGAAACTGATATTTCTCATCATCCCCTTCAGTTTAATATAACCGCATAGGTTAGAGGGAAGAAAGTCCATTATTGTAATTCTGAGTGAGGACGGTGGTGATGTTGTGATGTTTGATGAATATTGAAAGTGAGTCGGAGGAGGTATAATGGATTGCCCGGTTGAACTAGGAGATGATATTGTCAGAAGATGTTTAATTGGGCATGGTGGAAGGCTTTCCCAGTCAACAAAGACTCTGGTGAATGCCGTGCCGAGGCTATGAGGGTTCTTCAACAGATGAACTTTATTGCTTGAGGATGACGGGGTTGAAGAATATTCTGCTGCGGAGGAAACTTTGATTGGGATGCGATAAATGTATGGCACAACTGATGCCATTGTTGAATGGAATGTTGGGGCTATTTGGGGGATTTCACCTTGGGAGCAAATTTGCTCACCCCTTTATTAACTTGGTTTTTTGGAGCAAGAGGAGGGATTGTGCAAAACGGTGCCTTCACTCCTCTTGCTCAACAGTATCCATGGATACTACAAACCTCTTAGCCTTTGCAGAGACTGCAAAGTTTGTAGGGATGGAAGAAGCTGCGGCGAAGGACGCCTTGGTCACTTGAGGGGTTGTTCGACCAATTGGCCAGTGCTTGAGTGAACGGTCCCCAACTAGCGGGCGACCGATTTCACTGATTACTTGGTCGGCAAGGACCGGTCGGTGGTTTGTAACCGTTGGATCTCCTGCAAACTCGCCGGGGTGGATTGCACAGGGTGTCTTGCCAGTTTTTGAGTCTGCAACTATGTGAGTTTCGAGTTTTGATGCCATTTCAATCCAGTCAGAGCAGGTGAAACTCAAACATTGCTAGGTTGTTGTGAAATTTCTGGAAGTACCTTCTTAATGCAAATTTGGTAACAAAAGTTGGGGGTTGCTAGCAACCTTTAAGACAGAGTTTGTGGAGACCTCAACTTTGTATACAGGAGTGCCAGGAGCCTTAGTTGGATCTGTTGATTCCACTATAAATGCTAGAGGGGTTTGTCAGTGGTTTTTATCATCCCAAGTAGCCCTTTTAAGCCTGGACATCTTATTTCTTTGGTCAAGAATCTTTTGAGAGGGACCTATGTGGTGGAGCTGTGTTACAATGGGAATTCCGATGTTCTCCAAGGAGTCTTAAAGCAATGCTTCTGCAGAGGAGCGTGGCGTCCGTCCAAGGATTGAGATCCAAAGCATGTAAGAGGCAATTCTCATTCAATTACAGCCACAGTATGAGCTTGGAATTCCCACCATGGCATACCAGGAGCTTTGTACAAATATGAACAACGCAGTGGATATGAATGGTCCATCCCCATGGAGTCCGCTTTCTTGGGTAAAACGTTCGTGTTGATCTGTTGAAAAAGGAACGGCCGTCAGATCTCCTCGATCCAACGATTTACTGGGCTCGGCACAACAACAACAAAAAGGAAACAAGAGGGCCGAGAGAGAGAGACTCGCTCTCTCTCTCTTGACTCTCTTGTCTATCCTACATGGTGGGATATGGTATAGCTGTGGGCAGGCCTCTTTAGGCGTCCCACTGATCCATCCATCCGCAGCCCTACCTACTCTACTCATCCTATTGGAGCTCTGTAGAGCTGACTGAACACTGGTAACGAACGCTATATATTCTGGCAGGATTTGGGCAAACATGGTGTGTGGCCTGGAAGACTAATCGAGAGTATGAGCGTGAGCTCCTCTTGATATCGAGTCTGCTGACGTGGCAAGTGATTGGAGCACGAGGCAGACATTGACCTGTCTAAAGATGGATCTTGTGATCACGAATCATTGCGAGGGAAGTGGATTGATCGGAGCCGTTGACAAATCGAGAAGTGTGAGCATCGGCTCCTCTCGAGACAACGCCCGAGAAAGATCAATGGCCATAGGAAGTGACCGCAGATCCGGACGATCTTGTCCGTGGATCACACCGAGGGTGCTGGGCATCCGCCAACTTCGGTCTGCCGATGATCGGAGGAGATCGAACGGCGTCCGGGTGATCCTGTGACCGAGAACTCGAAGACACAGGATACCGGACTACGTAACACTTGTATGTTTATGCTGCTAGCTAGCATAGACAGTTAAGTAGCTGTAGGTTTGTATTTCTCATTACTTCATCTGTACGAGATCATTCTTAACAAGCTTGGTATCGTTGGAAAGCTTGTGAGATGAGTCGTATAACTGTGCCTTCAGATCATGCTCTTGAATCGCACAGTCAATGACATTACCAAGGCAAGATTGCCTGTGTGTGCATGAGTGGTGATACGTGCCTAAGAGATCATCACCAACGATCCAGCAAAGCATCACACGACAGATTAGTCTGAGGATTACTTCTGAAGATTCCTAAAGATCGTGTTATGTAAAATTCAATATTTGGTATCAGAGCAGGTGGTATTTTCAGATCTACCCAACCATGGCGGTAACCATCAACAATGGGGATCCTCTCAAAGTGGCGCCATTTGACAGTGATGACTATCATACCTTCGCATTCAAAGTTGAGATGAATTTTCTGAACAAGGGCCTTTGGGGAGTCGTCTGCGATCCTCCCACTGATACATTACCCGTAGGAGCATCACCTGAAGAACAAATCAACTGGAAACGACGCTACGATCAAGCCTTCTCAATTCTGGCACTGAATCTAACGGAACGACTCAAGTTCATTATCAGAGAAGACAACCCAACTAACTGTCCAAGGAAGGCTTGGAAGGCCCTGAAGATGGTTATGAGAGAACAAGCAACGTTGAACTCGGAAGCCTCTTGACAGAGTTCCACACTCAACAATTGGAAGAAGGAACACGTCTGGAGGATCACGTGTCTCATCTCAAACATCTGGCCAGTCACATTTCATCAATGGGAGAAATGATCTCTGAAAGAGTCTTAGTGCTAACTCTTTTTCGTGGACTACCTGTCAGATTCAAGGACACCATCAACCAACTTCAGACCTTTCCGAAGTAGGGGTAGAGTTTTGATGTCCAACTGGCTGAACTTCGGACAACTCTACAGCAAGCCATTGATGTACAAGGCAGAGCAGCCGCTGGGGCACCTGGTGCTGCCGTGGGTGCTGCACCTGTAGCAGCAGTACCACCTGGAAGTCAGCCATATTCCCTAACTCTGGAGAAAGTCGTCGAAGAGCTAATGATGGTTGAAGAACAATACCTCAAGGACAATGGAGGTGAAACTGGCCTTGTATCCAAATATCAAGGACAGAAAACGAAGAAGTTTGGATCCTATGGTAACGGAAGTCAGGACTCCCTCACGCACTTCAACGGCAGAGTTCAGTCAACTCCTCACTCACCACGGGGCTTTGTCCCACCAAACAACCGAGTGTGCTCGACGTGCAAGTAAAAGGGGCACATTGCCGTGGACTTCCCTAAACGAAACCCAAACTTTGCTCGTCAATATGGTCCTCGACGGCCACACCAAGCAATGCTCATGACTTACATGTCCACCGTGGCCGCTTTTCTTACAGGGGCTTCAAAAGCGCATGAACTATCTCATGAAGAAGACGACTTTCAGTTAAACCTCCTGTCTGAAGGACCAATCTTGTCTAACAAAGATATGCCAGCCACCCAGCCAGAGCACTCAACCTATGGCTCGGCACCAGAAGATGCAGCACATCACACTTTGACAGAAGAAGAGTTTGTAACTGAAAAACTGGGAATGTGCTCCATCGACAGCGACCTTCTCCTGGCCGTTGGCATCCTGGCATGGATTATAGACTCTGGCTGCACGAAACATATGACTTGCAAAAAGGACTGGTTCATCAACTTCAAGCGTTTCCTGACACCACGAGAAGTCTACCTTGGTGATGGCAGAACTATCCCCGCCTACGGGCAAGGGACGGTCAAGGTTGATATTAAGTGCAATGGAAAACCAGCAATCAGGACTTTTGAAGACGCAATCTATGTCCCAGATCTCACTGCAAATCTTCTCTCTGTCACCAAGCTCAACGACAAAGGTTTCAAGGTGGTGTTTGACACCGAAAAGAACTGCAAGGTGTACAACCAGATGTCTCAACTGGCAGCGGTTGCCACTCAAATGGGAAACCTGACCATCCTTGACACCAGCCAACCTTCAATACACCCAGAGACGCAAGAGATGGCCTTTATGGCCTCCATATCCAAATCCACATCGGTAAAGACAACCTCTCCATCAGCTATGGTAGATCTATGGCACAAGCGTCTAGCACACGTCAGCTATTCAACACTAACCAAAATGGCTGCAGATTCAACTGTCCATGATCTTCCCACCAGCCTGTTGAAAGATGGCGAAGAACCTATGTGTGGAGGCTGTCTCACAGGCAAGCGACATCGGGCCTCTTTCAAACTCTTCCGTCTCATGTAACCCACGAGCGCTTGGAACTCGTGCACATGGACCTCTGCTATATCAAGGAGGGCTCCCTCTCCAACAAGGATTATTTCCTCGTCATCATGGATGACTACATACATATGGCCTGGACTCGGGTTCTTTGATTCAAATCTGATGCCATTGAAGCAGTTAAAAACTGGATCCGACAAGTTGAGAATGAGACCAGCTTGACAATCAAGAAAATCCGCACTGATAACGGTACCGAGTTTGTCAACCACAGCCTCAAAGCCTTCTATAATGAGAGAGGCATTCAACATCAAACCACGATGCCATATACCCCACAACAGAATGGCAAAGCAGAACGGATGAACCAGACACTTCTTGAACGAGTTCGGACCATGCTCCACACTGTTGGACTCTCATCTGCTCTTTGGGCTGAGGCTCTTCACACTGCAGCATATCTCACAAATTGTCTTTCCACCGCGAAGCTGCCTGTAGGTGCATCAACACCCTATGAAGCATGGACTGGGAGTAAGCCCTATCTGGGACACATTCATATCTTCGGCTGTACAGCACATGCCTGGGTCCAGCCAGAAGAATGCTCCAAACGTGATCCACGATCCAAAGTTTGCATTCTTCTTGGGTACGAAACACGCGATATCTATCGACTATGGGACCCAGACTCTAAGCGTGTGATTCAGAGCAGACAACCCATCTTCGATGAAAGCTTCTTCAACCGGGCACGTGATGCAGCACCACTGGCAGTCACGTCCACTGTCTATATTGAGACAACTCCACCACCTCTTCAAAAGTTCTCCGTTGACCCTACACCGGATGACGACGCTTGTGTACTTCCCCCTGTGGTTCCAGAAGAACATCATGATGCTCCTGCTGCCCCACAGACATTCATCCCCAGCACCGTGTCATCTACCCCACCAGCTGCTTCAAAGTCAGGACTGCGCCGGTCTGCCGGACTCACAAGACCTCCATCCTTTCTTCAGCTCGGTTTCTTTTCAACCACCAAGCTCCCAGCCGATGATGAAATTGATGACGCAGCACTGTTTACTCAAGTGGTTGATCCCGTCACCTTCAAAGATGCTATGCACCATCTGGATGCCGACTAATGGCGCCAACGAGCTCAAGAGGAACTCTCTCAGATTGAAAAGCAGCATACATGGGATCTCGTTCCTCGACCATCAAACACCCCCGTTGTCACCTGTAAGTGGGTGTTCAAAACCAAGCTAACCAGTGCAGGCACACCCGATCGCTACAAAGCCTGCCTTGTCACGCGTGGATATAGTCAAGTGCTTGGGTCAACTATCAAGACACCTTTGCACCTGTGGCCAAGTACTCATCCATCAAAGTGATTCTGTCTTTGGCTGCCAACAACAACTGGCATCTCCATCAAATGGACGTCAAAATTGCTTTCCTCAATGACAACATCAACGAAACGATCTACATGACTCAGTCTGAGGGATTCATCTCTCCAGACAAACCCGAGCACGTCTGCAAACTCAACGAGTCCTTGTATGGCCTGAAACAAGCTCCACAACAATGGAACTTGAAGATCCATGAGTTCTTCTTGATCCAAGGCCTCCAACGTCTTCACTCGGATCACTCAGTGTGCTTTCACGGTGGATCTAACCTTCTCAGAGTCATTCTCTATGTAGACGACCTCATTCTGTTTGGGCCATCTCTTCCTGTTCTGGAGACCCTCAAGCAGCAACTGTCTCGCCATTTTGAAATGACTGACATGGGGCCACTCAAGTACTATATTGGCATTCAAGTCACCCATGACATAACACACGGCCAGGTGACGCTCATTCAAGCCACATATGCTCAACGTGTGGCCGACAAATTTGGTCTTGGTACATCTACCCCTCAGTCCACGCCACTTTCCAAGGATCACGGCTTAACCAAATCTGTCACGACAGCCACGCCTTTGGCTTCCTCAAAGGATGCCCAATCTTTTCCACGCATGGTGGGATCCCTGATGTACTCCTCTGTGGCTACCCGTCCTGACCTCTCCTTTGCTGTTGGCCTTCTCAGCCAAGGATGCCAACGTCCTACCGCTGCTCATATTGTGGCCGCCAAACGCAGCATTCACTATCTTCGTGAATCCGCTTCTCTCGCCATCCGCTACTCCTATGGCAACAACATTCTCCAGGGCTTCCGTGACGCTGATCTCTCTGGTGTTCGCTCTCTCCTCTACCGAAGCTGAGTACATTGCTGAGAGTGAATGCACAAGGGAGGCAGTCTGGCTTCGCATGCTACTGAGTGAGCTGGGGTTTGACCAACTCAAACCTACGGCTATTCATTGCGACAACGAGGGTGCCATAGCTCTCTCGAAAGATCTAGTTCTTCATGATCGAACCAAGCACGTTCGTCGGCAGTATCACTACGTCCGCGACGCAGTTGCTGAAGGCGAGGTTGTCATGCACTACCTCCCCACTGCTGATCAAACTGCTGAAATCTTCACCAAAGCCCTCTCTGCCGACCGCCATGATCATCCTTGCACTTGCATGGGCCTCCTCTCCTCTTCCTGACCTTTCTCGGCCCCGGCCCTCGGCTCTTAGCCTTCTACACACTCACTCCAGGCCGTCTCCTTCCGTCCCCCCCATATGAGGCGTTAGGACGGACAGAGATGGTCATCGGTGGAGCCCTCGTGGCTTCCCGTTTTTGTGCCCCCCACATGAGGCATTGGCACGGACGCGGGTCGCCTACGACCGCTAATACCGCCTTTCTTGCTTCTGCTCGCTTCTTCTCCGCGTCCCCTCCCCTGCGCTATCCTTCCTGCCGTCGCTGGTCGTTTCCCTCCTCCGTCCCCCCCATATGAGGCGTTGGGACGGACGGGGGGACTTCGGCCCCTCTGCCTTCGCTGCGCACTTCTTGTCCCTCTCTGTCTTCTCCTTCTCGCTGTGCGTTTTGCTCCACCTCCCGTGCCTCGGTCCTCGCAAAACACCAACATTCTCGCTGCATTGGCTCGTCTGGGGGGGGCCACATTGCTCGCAACTGCAAATCTGCTCCCCACAAAACCTGTCCGGCTTCTCCCTTGAATTCAGACCCCGTTGGGTGGGCTGCCGCTGTGAGCTCACCATTCGGGCCGGATGAGCGGGAGTTGGCCACTCCCCCGAGTCCGGGCAGGGTGTGCTGCTGGGTACGGTCTTTCCCCGGCCGACGGGTGTTCATCCGGGCCACAAAAATCCACCGCCCCACTGTACACCCTGCGTCTTGTTCCGCTCTCCTCTGCTGGCGTCCCGGACTCTCTCAAAGTTTTTTCCCCCGCCACCATCGAGGTTCGGTTTGCCCGGGGGGGGGGGGGGGGG
>SZWC01012309.1:7279-31179 GCA_023375785.1 Penium margaritaceum | reverse complement strand
GGGGGGGGGGGGGGGGGGCACGATCGACTTCGAGTTTATTACGTTCACGGCACACGTGAACTTTCATAAAAGCTACTGGATGTCCTCTTTGCCTTCAAAGAATCATCTTTATTCTCCGTCTGCGTTCAGGTCACATTCTGTGTATGAAATACATAGCATATCTAACCTTTCGAGACATATGTAGGTCATCTTAAACTTAAGTTGGTATTTTTTAAAATAATTTACGGAGAACAAAGACTTTGAAGATTCATACCTGTAACTATCAATCGCTATGGAACAAAAATACATTTTTTCATTAAGAAACCAATGATCTAACAAGTGAATACATGTGAGTAAACTTCTGGGAATGGAAGATAATGGAGGAGTAGAATACATATCTAATGGAGTGTATAAAAGTGGGATGATTAACCATGCCTCTGCCTAGATTCTTCTAACGCCTAGAGTTGTCTTGAAAAGGTCGCGCAATAGCCGGATTCTGAGAGCCCAGTAGGAATCAGTAATCTCATCAGCATTCATGGAGAGCATGTTGAACTAAATAGTAATGACACTGTGTGTGGTATGGCCTGTTACTGTGGTGTGTCATTTTATGAGAGCACATGGAGTGACGTGGTTAGCACGTGTTTAGCGAGCAGTGTCAGCATTTTAAAACCCAATATCATTAGTGAGATTGTCTGGATCTTTCCGGATGAGGGCACAAATTTCCCTAGCTGACTCTGAATCGATGGAGAAAAAGGGGTGGTTGGCCAAAGGGTTGGCCTCATGGTAGTACTCCCCGAGCTGCTCGCCTTGAGCCCATGTGTAGAAGCAGATTTCCCAAGATGAGAAGGTGAGATTAGGAGTGAAGTGGGGTGGCGATCTGTTAAATTTGCTTTGGTGCTGTGGGGGAAATGCCAGATCTTTTGTTGGGGTTGTGCCAATTGTGGTGGAGACTGTGAGGGGGTCAGACTGAACGGTGCTAGATGTGGAGAATAAAACAGAAATGCTGGCAACACTGGATGCAAAGGGAATAGCACGCAGTGTGGGCTAAAGGTGGTTGAGTATTAAGTCAGCTATGTGGTCAACAATGGTGACCTGGTCATCTTGATCATGGCGCGGTCTCTCTTCTACTATGCGCTGGGCAGTGAGAGAAGCCTGGATTATAATGCGCTCGCACTGCAGCTCTGCTTGCAGTGTAGCATTTTGCTCCTCTTCAACCGGCATGATATACATGATGTTTGCTCTGCCAAAAACATTCCGGCAGAATTTGCCGTGCCTCAGTTGGTGTGGTAAAAACATTAGGGGGTCTCAGCTCAGTGGTGTGCTACAAAGCAAAGGACATGGACGCACTAACACGCCACACTACAATGGCTGCCACAGAAAATGAAGCAAACACAAGAAGGCATGCAGCAACAGCAAGGGCAGTAGCTGTGAGATAAGAATCAGCTGTTGCTGTGAAGACAAGCACGAGGATGTGAGAGCTGACCCCAAATGCAGACGAGGTGGAGGAGGCCATTGACGTGGATGAGTTGATAGCGGAAACTACATAGGAGACTGAAGTAGCTGAGGCTACTGCTGCTACGGCCACTGCGTATGTTGCAGCAGCAACCTGGTTAGCGATGTTGACTGTTGTTGCTGCAAGAGGCCCCTGATCAATTAGATTTGCTATATATGTCTCAACAGCTCTGCCAGTAGCTTTCCTAGAAGGCTCATGAATAGCACGTGCAGTGGCAGAAAATGTGGATACAATAGTTGTACTGGAGACAAGTGCAGTCTCTAGAATAGACAGGAATTCAGGAGGTGCAGATGAAGATGACACTGAGCCAGAGACAGTTGTGGGAGGAGGAGAGAAATGAGCTCATGATATATAAGTGGCTGCTTCGCTGTATGTACATGGGTTATGTCTGCTGCTGCCCCAATGTCTCAGACTAGTGCAGGCACTGACAAGCAATGGCACAACTCACAACACCAAAGAGCCGTTCAGAGTTGAAGATGCGCGTGCAATGATAGCAGTGATAGCAGCCGTTTTCCGTATTCTTAATGATAGCAGCCGTTTTCCGTATTCTTAACTTTTCCTCTAATGTTGGAACTGGGTGCAAGAACAATGAGAGAGCTGCTGCACGCTCATGAAAAATCCGTTGTTGACAGAGCAGCAGTTCCATGCCAGGGCCAGATGGACGTCCTAGGTTGTTGATGGATGGGTATTCACGTCAGTTACAGCCGTCGCAATACTGTTGCAAAAGCAAGGATGCTAGACCTTTGTGTCTCAAGCACATGCTAGGGCAGCAAGAAAGCTGTTGTGGAGGTCACCATATGCGCCTACCCAGCTGGCCCGGTCCAGGATTGAGTGCACAAGAAGAAATTTTCTATCCGTAGCGGGAGGCGTGAGCCTCCTCGCTACGATACTAGTAGGAGATGAAGCTTGCTAGAATGAACGATGTGATACATGAGAGGAAGGTGCCACGTATGTAGCCATGGAATGGAGCAAGAGGGGTCCTTAGCTGTGTAGAGAACACCAAAACAAGAAGATTCTACAGAGTAATGGGGTCAACGAGGTAATAGACGCTGGTTGACCGGGCCACTCACATGACACACTTTATGTGGGACCCGGACGCCATCCAAGGATTGAACCAAACCAGTAAGTGACGGAGCTTCCGGTGGTTTCTCACACGCTAAAATGACCCGGTCATGTGGATTTTGAGGGATCAACGACCCAGTGAGAAACTCCTAGGAAGCTTCCTAGCCTTCTTGCTGCTAATGTGGCAACACTGTCCAGAAAGCTGGTGCACTAGGAAGCAAGCAATCATAAGAAACAAAATGGGTTAGGGTAGGGAGACGCATAAAGCCTCATAAGTTCAAATAACTTAGTAATGTAGAGGGAAATTACAAGTGACAAGTACACAACACAAATAACTGCAATGGCGCATGGCGGGTGATGCACACAGCAGTGTCGGTGTATCCTAAAACTGGTCCAAAACCACTGTTTTGGCCACAACTATGCATACAGGCATGCAAACACAACACAGTCTAAGACTATAGATGCATATTCTTGAGCCAGATGCTACAATTTGTCACACAAATCGGTCTGGCACCATTTGGTGAACACACAATGCAAAACATGCAAATTGGGGTCAAGAGCCAGTCCATCGAGAAAACTCTAGAGACTGCATAAAAATTACAAAACAACCTAAGAATCACCTAAGATGTTGTAGCAGCTGTCTAGGAGCTGCTGGCGGGTGCGATCACCACCTGTCAATGCTCGAACACCAGCTGAGTTCGCATCAGAGATTTGCATGAGCGTGGAATGGCCGAGTGGTCACAGTGAGCAGTATAGAAAAACGGAGACGAATCACATTACAACACTCCTCCATGACCAGATGATGCACATGCCCATACACGTACAAGCTTGACTTAGGTGCGCAACAAGATGATCAACAGTCCATACTCACTCACCCACTCTAAGCTACCCTAAGGGACAGGGCAAAGCCCAAAAGAATGAATGGCCACCATGAACTTTCCTTGCACGAGTGCCTTGGTCAGGAAGTCAGTCCGTTGCATGTCAATGCCAACCGACATAATGGAGATGATGCTTAAAAGCAATGTATTTTGTGCATGCATGAAACACACCGGTGTTCTCAGCAATGGCAAGAGTACTCTGGTTGTCACAGTGCAGAACAATGCAAGGCACAGACTGACACAACTAGAAAAACAGATGTTGTAGCCACACCGCCTCAAGAACCAAAGTCCCAAGCGCAATGTACTCAACCTTTGAGGAGCTACATGCAATGGAACCCTGCTTGCTGTTGGACCACGACACAACGATGCCACCCAAAAGGAACACATAGCTTGTCCGAGTATGTCCATCAGGAGTTGATGCCCAATCACAATCTGTGTAGTCATCAACGAGCACCAAACAGTGCCATCAAAAGAAAATATTGAGGAACAGTGTGGAAACCACATATCGCACCACTCGCAAAGCCACATGGAGGGCTCTCGCTAGAAGATACTACAAGAACGGTACAAGGAGGTGGACGGAAAAGGCAATCTTGTGTCATGTGGTTGTGGCCAAGTCCATCAAAGAGCAAACGAGGCGCAAGTCTAAGATCGCATCCACTGTCTACCCAAGCTGTGTTGGATCATCCACCTTTACGGCATCCTGACCGTCAGGTTTGATACGGGTGGAGACTATAGGAATTATATGAAGGAAGTCAGAAAACTGTATCACCACAACAAGGGTGTAACATCCCTAATGTAGCAAGAATGTCAGCCACTGACGACCATGTACGATCTTCATCCGGAGGAACATCCGTGCAGGACCAAGGCCCTTCATCGCATAGGTAGTTTGAAGGGCTATGTTGGCCTCCTTCAAGGCCTCCATAAAATAAAATGTACTTAGGAGGTTATCCAAATAGACCCGAATGGCAGTGAGGCTATCACCTGTCCATCTAAGAAAGAGGGACGGGTCGGCATCACAGTGCATGTGGTTGGCATGTATTCGTGTGCCAGTGATCTCCAGGTTCCAGCACTAGGGTGGCTGCTTCAGACCGTTTTAGGCATTGCGTAACTGCCAAACCTTGTCACGAACCTCAAATCCTAGTGACTAGACCATGTACATCTCCTCCTCTAGAGTACCATGGAGAAACACTTTGTTTACATCCATCTGGTGCAGCTCCCAATCGTGGTAAGAGACAATCCCGAACAAGGCACGAGCAATGGCCATACTGCCAACAAGTGCGAAGGTCTCGGCGAAATCCACACCCTTAACCTATGAGAAACCCTTGGCCATCAAGCGGGCCTTGTAGCAATCAAGTGAGCCGTCAGGCTTCACCTTCTTCCGAATACCTATTTGGCTTGTACGGCCTTTTGCCTAGGCGGGAGGTTGACCAGCTCGTACACACCATGTTTACGCATGGCTCACAGCTCCTCCTCATACGGAGCTTGCCACTGCTCTGCATCCTCAGTGGATAGTGACTCTTTCAATGTGCCTACATCAGGCGCCGTCGAGGGAGGGCTCCAGGTGGCTAGAACACATGCCTCTAGACTTGGCTTGACCACGACAAGATGTACCCCCTGTCAACCGGCCTGAGGCAAACGGACTAGAAAACAGGGCTGACACAATAGCACTTGCCGTCCGCTCCTAGCATTTCAGCTAGGAGAAGATATCACCCTAAGGATCACGGTTCCACACTGAGCAGTTCCTAGGCAGTCACTTGCTAGTAACTGTGTCCACTTAACACTTGGTCACTTTCGCGCGAGGTGCTAGTCAAAGACTAACTCCTGGGGCTTAGACCAACCAATGTCTTCTTTATACTGTTCCTTAGTTGGACAACTCTGTGAGGAGCATCTAAGGCCAGACTGTGTAGTTAGAATGAGGAATAAGCCTGGTNTGCCGTCCGCTCCTAGCATTTCAGCTAGGAGAAGATATCACCCTAAGGATCACGGTTCCACACTGAGCAGTTCCTAGGCAGTCACTTGCTAGTAACTGTGTCCACTTAACACTTGGTCACTTTCGCGCGAGGTGCTAGTCAAAGACTAACTCCTGGGGCTTAGACCAACCAATGTCTTCTTTATACTGTTCCTTAGTTGGACAACTCTGTGAGGAGCATCTAAGGCCAGACTGTGTAGTTAGAATGAGGAATAAGCCTGGTACATATAGTCCTAGGCCTTGCTTCTAAGGTGTGTGGGTAGTGGCACTTTTGGGGTGGTCACTCCACACCACCTCACCAGTCCGCCAATTGGCGCATGCACTGACCGCCAAGTGGAGCACTCTCCCCATGCATGGAGAAATGTCTAAGAAACTTCCCCCTGTGCAGGAAGGTAAGAAAACCTCCTGCGCACATCAAGGCTCGATCGCAGGACCTGTTGTCCCTAAGTCCAACATGCTATCCGTTACGCTACACTTCTGGTGTCTCGCTTGGACTTGCACAATGAACAAGGTTTGGGGGACTTACTCCAAGGGGAGCAGTGCATGCCCAACCTGTCCGTCAAGCCATAGCAGCGGCCAGGGGTCATAGAAGAACAACAATCTCTCCCTTGCACCTTAGGCCACCTGCTGTGGTAGTTTTTTTCCACATGAACCTGTAGCTCTGGGTTGTGTTTGTGCACGTCAGCTTTCTTGGTCTTTAGTTCTCATCTCTTGCATCCACGAGCACCTGCAACACGCAAGTTGCTGGCTAGCGGCTGTGTCAAGAAGCCCGCCAGCATTTTCTTGGTTATGACGTGCTCCAGTTCCACGACACCCTTGGCGACAAGGTCACACGAGTAGTGGTACCGAATGTCGATGTGCTTTGTCCGCCGGGAGATCATGTCGTCCTCTGCCATAGCAATGGCACTTTGGTTGTCGATGCGGATGACCGTTGCTTCCTCTTGTGATGCCTTGATCTCATCAAGCAAACTGCGAAGCCACTGTGTTTCCTTGCACACTTTGGAGAGTGCAATGTACTCCGCCTCAACAGTAGAAAGCGAGACGCAGTCCTGCTTCCTGCTTGCCCACGAGACCGCACCACCGTTGAGAAGAAAGACAAATCCCGAGGTGGACTTCCTGTCATCAATCCGTCCTCCCCAGTCTGCATCACTGTAGCAGGTCATTCGCAGCAAGTCTGATCCTTCTAGACCTCCAAAACGAAGCCCGACGTGCCGATTCTTTTTGAGGTAGCGAAAAATCCGCTTCACGGCTTGCCAATGTTCTGGCCCAGTGTTGGCCACAAACCTGCTCACCTGACCCACCGCATAAGCAATGTCAGGTCGTGTTCCCACCATCTCATACATGAGGCTCCCAACAGTGGACTGGTACGGAATTTTTTGCATCTCCCACCGGTCTGCCTTGTTGCTTGGTGACATGGAGGAGGAGAGCTTGCAGTCGGAGGGCATGGGGGTGCTGACAGGTTTGCAGTCCTCCATGTTATAGCGCTTCAAGACGTCCATGATGTACTTGGTCTGGTTGAGCTCGATGGTACCTGCTTTGCGGTTGCGGTGAACAGAAATCCCGAGGTAGTACTCGAGAGGTCCCATGTCCTTCATCTTGATCCTGCTGGTCAGATTTTTCTTGAGGTCCGTAAGGGCCTCCTGCGAGGAAGAACACATGATAAGATCGTCCACGTACAACGCCACAAGCAGCAAGTCACGTTTGTCCTCTCGCACATGGACGCTGGGATCATTCTTGTAGTGTGCGAAGGAAATCTCAGCCATGAAGCTATCCATCTCCTTGTACCAGATCCGTGGGGCCTGTTTCAGCCCATACAACGCCTTCACCAGCTTGCACACCTTACCCTCGGGTGCTTTGACACCTTCCGGTACCTCCATTAGCACCTCCTTGTCGAGCTTCCCATAAAGGAAAGCTGTCTTCACNGTCCACGTACAACGCCACAAGCAGCAAGTCACGTTTGTCCTCTCGCACATGGACGCTGGGATCATTCTTGTAGTGTGCGAAGGAAATCTCAGCCATGAAGCTATCCATCTCCTTGTACCAGATCCGTGGGGCCTGTTTCAGCCCATACAACGCCTTCACCAGCTTGCACACCTTACCCTCGGGTGCTTTGACACCTTCCGGTACCTCCATTAGCACCTCCTTGTCGAGCTTCCCATAAAGGAAAGCTGTCTTCACATCCATCTGATGGATCTCAAGGTTTTTGGCGGCAGCAATGGCAAGCAGGGACCTGATGGAGGCAAACGTGACGACCGGTGGAAAAGGTCTCATCGTACTCAGACCCTGCACTCTGTGCGAATCCTTTCACCACGACCCTTGCCTTGTACTTGTCGATGCTATCATCTTGCTTCCACTTCAACCTGAGCACCCACTTTGAGCCCACCACGTGATCATTAGCAGGTCTGTCCACCAGCACCCATGTGCCATTTTCTTCGATGGACGCGAGCTCACTGTCCATTGCCTCCTTCCACTTGGCCGCATCGGGCCTTGCCAGCGCCTGAGCCACAGTGAGCGGCTCTCCCTGAGCCAGACAGGACCAGCTCAGTCCTGTCGAGCTTCCGGTGTCAGCATTTTACTTTGGAGTTTTTTTTCTTTGTCGTGTACTGCAACGTTTCGTTGCTGGTGGATCTTCGCAATGATGTTGCTCTTGTGCTGCTGGCTGTCCTGAAGTTAAGTTTTCTTCTTTTGAAGAGCCACTGGCCTCCGAGCTGGTTTCAGAGGCCTCGGACGTCTCCGACTCTGTGTCGGAGTTTGCCGCTGCGTCAGCCTGCGCAACCGCTCTCCCTGCCACACCACTGTTCTTCACGGCCTGTGGCACTGGCACCACTTGCCAGTTTTTGGGAGCTTGATCTCCTGAATCCAGCAGCACCAACCACTCTCCCTGTTTTGGAGCTTGCGTGGGGTCAAGCATCTCTTCATTACCTGGTTTCCTTTCATCAAAGGTTACGTCCCGACTGGTGATGAGTCTTCTTCCTGCCAGGTCCCACAAGCGGTATGTCTTGTGGGCCGTCTCATAGCCCACCATAACACACTTTTGCACTCTTGCATCCAGCTTGCCGGTACCCTCACCCACCTGGACCTTAGCCCATGCGGTACAGCCGAATACTTTCAGGTGTAATGCGTCCGGCTTCTTCCCTGACCAAACTTCTTGTGGCGTCATCTGTTGCTTGCCCTTCTTCTTTCTGCGCCTGCCCAGAGCAGCCGCAGGAGTCAGGTTGACGACATAGCATGCCGTTCTTGCCGCTTCCGCCTAGAACCGCAGGGGAAGCTTTGTATCAAAGAGCATGCTACGCACCATGCCGAGGATGGTCTGATTCATTTATTCAGCAACACCATTGCCCTGCGGCGTGTAAGGCGTTGTGGGCTGGTGGTTGATCCCATGTTGCCGCAACCAGCCCTTGCATGCCTCATACTCTCCGCCGTTGTCGCTCCGCATTGCTTTGACTTTCTTTCCAGTCTGCCGCTCCACCATGGCGACAAACTCCTCCAACTTTTCTCTGACCCCTCCCTTTGTTTTGAGGAAGAAGATCCACACATTGCGGCTGTGGTCGTCTATGAAGGTCAGAAAATTCTTGCTACCACTGTTTGACACCGTGCGAAAGGGTCCGCACACGTCGGTGTGAATCAGGTCAAGGGCTGATTCTATGCGGCGACCATTGTACTCAAAGCGCGTTCGCTTGGTCTTGCCTTGGAGGCAAGGTTCACACAGGCTGCCACACCCAACCGCATCCTTCTTGCAACCATCCATGCCGCGGACCAGCTGTTGTTAGTGGATGACTTGGAGCGTGCTGTTTGCAACGTGCCCAAAGCTTCTATGCCACAGATCAGCGTCTTCGTCCTTTGCGGCAGAGGATGCTTTTTCAGTCTTTGTTGGTGTGCTCTCCTGCGTTGGTGCCGAGACCACTGCCTCCGCTGCACCCGCATGACCCTCGTCTTCCGAGCTCTTTCCTGTCGTTGTCTGCAATAGATAGAGCCCGTCAACCCGTGGAACCTGTGCCACAAGATCTTTGTTGGCATAAAGGACCTTGATGTCTTCGTTCCTGGCGATGACTGCCTTCTTCTGTGTGAACACAACCGTCATGACGTTGTCTGTTGTTTTTGATACGGACAGGAGGTTTGCCGCAAAGGAGGGCATGTAGACCACGTCACGTAGCCGTAGATCCTTCTCTGCACCATTGAGGTTGATGCTCACCAGCTTTTCTCCCATGCCCTTTGCGTTCACAATGCTACCATTTGTGCATTTGAACCGCCAATCGGTGGGGCCGATGGAGACAAATCCAGCCTGGTCGTTGCTAGAGTGATGATCAGTGCCGGAGTCGAGCCCGAAAGCTCCCGGCCTAAGCAGCACCGCTCCTTTTGCCGGAGGCGTGCTCTGTGCCATTATGTTGGTGGCTTCTTTGCCACCCTTTTTGTTGCCTTTGTTCCCACCGCTTGCACCATCTTCCTTCTTTGGCGACCTGCACTCTCTTGCCCAATGCCCAAGTTTGCCGCAGTTGTGGCAATTTCCCTGTCGCTTGGGAGCCTTGCCACCATTGTTGCCTCCGCCACCACCTCTTCCGCTGCCACCTTTCTGACCGGAGGCCGACCCTTTGCTCCCGCGACCGTTGTAGCGTGCGGCATAGGTTGAGAAGTTAGCCTCACAGCCGCTGCGACGGGTAGCCTTGTTCCGCATGTACTCGGACACTGTCGTGTATGTCAGGTCATTCTCCTTCCAACCACCCATGACGGTGATCATTGGGCTCAAGCTCTCTCGTAGTGCCATCAAGAGGATCATGACCTGCATCTTTTTATCAAGGTCCCAGTTCATTTGGCAAGCCTCGCCAAGGAGTCCTTCAAACTCCTGTAAGAAATCAGGGATAGACTCCCCCTCATTCACCCACATGTTGATTAGCCGTTGTAGGATGAATAATCTATTCGCGAGGGAGGTGGATTGGTGCACACGCTTGAGCTTGGCAAAAGCATCCGAAGCCAGTGTGTACCCCGCAATGATGGGAACATACTTCTTGGCTATTGCGTTGTTGAGGAATGACATGACCATATCATTTTGATCCATCCATACCTCATGCTCGGGTGTGCCCTCTGCGGGAACCTACTCCTCTCCCTTCAGTAACTTGATGAGGCCGCGCACTTTCATTGCCAGCTCAAACTGCCATCTCCAAAAGGGAAAGTCAATCCCCTCAACAATGGGGATTCCTCCCAACAGTCCAAGACCTTGCGGCAGTGACGTAGCATTCACATTTGCTCCAGTGGTCTGCCCTGTGGTAGCCACTGTTGAGTTTGAAGACTGCCCTGCGATAGCCTCCACTCCTCCTGATGGGTCAACCATTTTTGTTTCCCTTATGTGCTTCCCGTGTCTCTGCTGCGTTGAGGCCGATGTAGGCTGATGTTAGCTGATGTCTGCTACCGGTTTAAAGGTGCAGTTCTGTTGCTTCCCCCTCCAGCCGATGTTTGCCTGCAAACAGAGAATTCAGATCGCACTAGCACACCCAGGGTCTTGCCTCCAAGGGAAGAGTGTGTCCTGGTTGGGACCGAAGGGTCGTGCCTCCAAGGGCAGAGCTTGTCCTTGGTCCCTGTGTGTCCGGTGCAAGTTCAGCCGTTGCGGCTGATGAAGCAGACGGAGCTGATGGAGCTGATGGAGAGAGAGTACCAGAGTTGAACGAAGCGTGCCTTACAACTGGTCAGTGTGGGCCCATATCCCTTTGTCAACCGGCCTGAGGCGAACGGACTAGAAAACAGGGCCGACACAATAGCACCTGCCGTCCGCTCCTAGCATTTCAGCCAGGAGAAGATATCACCCTCAGGATCACAGTTCCACACTGAGCAGTTCCTAGGCAATCACTTGCTAAAAACTGTGTCCACTTAACACTTGGTCACTTTTGCGCGACGTGCTAGTCAAAGACTAACTCCTGGGGCTTAGACCAACCAGTGTCTTCTTTATACTGTTCCTTAGTTGGACAACTATGTGAGGAGCATCTAAGGCCAGATTGGGTAATTAGAATGAGGAATGAGCCTGGTACATATAGTCCTAGGCCTGGCTTCTAAGGTGTGTGGGTATTGGCACTTTTGGGGTGGTCACTCCAGGCCATCTCACCAGTCCGCCAATTGGCGCATCCACTGACCGCCAAGTGGCGCACTTTCCTCATGCATGGAGAAATATCTAAGAAACGTCCCCCTGTGCAGGAAGGTAAAAAAACCTCCTGCGCACATCAAGGCTCGATCGCAAGACCTGTTGTCCCTAAGTCCAACATGCTATCCATTGCGCTACACTCCTGGTGTCTCGCTTGGACTTGCACAACGAACAAGGTTTGGGGGACTTACTCCAAGGGGAGCAGTGCATGCCGAACTTATCCGTCAAGCCATAGCAGTGGCCAGGGGGCATAGAAGAACAACACCCCCGAGATCGTAAGCGACTGAGAACTCGCGAGAGACCAACTTGTGGCCTTTAAGGCATACTAGATGCACCTTATAGTAGTTTGCGTTGACACTTAGTCCAAGAGGCTTTGTACCAGGCTCGCTATTTTGAACACTACGATTCGGGTGTCTAGGCACCAAGTCAGCCGTCCGCTGCGTCCTAGAGGCCTGTGGTCAAAGACAGGCACCAGGCTCACGAGAGTAGCCCGACTCTGACGTGCTCACCTTAAGTTGTATAACAGGCTGCTAGGCCACAGCTGCCAGGGCCATGGACTCAATTGGTAGGGGAAAGGATGTAGGAGAATCATGTACTGATGCAACAAGAAACATTGTCACCTGTGATGGACCATGTATGCCAGAGGAAATGGACAGAGGCACTGGACCAGATGTGCCAAAGGGAACGCAGGCTGACACATGATCAGGTTTGCCACAGGGGCATGACGTTGGCACAGAATCAGGTGTGCCAGAGGGGACCTGATGCTGTTATGAGATCAGGTGTTTCCGAGGGAACTGGTGCTGGGTTCAGATCAGGTGTGCCAAAGCAATCTGACACCGGCACATGATTAGGTGTGCCACAAGGGACTGAGAGTGGCACATGATCACGTCTGCCAGAGGGGATCGACGAGGCGACTTGACCCAGAGCCGCGATGGTTGGATCATCAATAGCTGAAGACTGGACCACAGGTGAGGATGCCCAAACAGATGCATCCGCAGGACCAGAAACTCCCATCCATTGGGGAAAAACACGGGTAGAAACTTGGCTCGTGGCCAGCGGCAGAATGTTGGACAGGTCGCGATAGGTGAGAGCTTCAAAGAAGAGATAGTCGCAAGAATTGACAATGTGATGAAGGACTCGACTGGGTTGGGACCGAGCCAAGTGGACCAATTATAGCAGACGTAAGTTCCTGGTAACTAGAGTCAAGATAACTTCAGCGATGCAGCTTATCCTGGGTGCAAAAAATGCAATTGGTCTTGGATGGCTTCTTGAAGGAAGTCACATAAAAACCTAGGGCTGGCTGAGTTTGAACAAGCTTGGACACAGTTTCCAAGCTCATGTGATAGAGGCAGCCACGCAACAAGCGCCAGTACTTGGAGGAGAGCACACCCGTCACGAACACACTCGCAGAAAAGGACAAGGAAGGAGGCACGGATCGAGGGCGGTGTTCGACACAGTACAAGTCATCGATGACAGATGCACGGAGGAAAACATCATGAGTATCACAGGTGGAAAAAGTGGCAGAGTCAGCAGAGTGCTTAACAGAGAGACCTATCCGAGTGCACACACGAATAGACAGCAGGCTGAGCTCCACAGCAGGAACATCGAGCACACGAGAGATGTGCAAGGGGCAAGATGGACCATGAAAGCGTACTAATCCAATGACCTGGAATGACAAGGACTGAAGATATCCCGCGCAAACAGACCAAATAGACCCGACAAGACCAAGGACAACGAAGTTGGTACGATGACCATTCATGTAGTGAGTGGCACCAGAGTGAATGATCCAGGTACCCGTCGCCTCACAACCCATCGTCGACACCAAGAAATGGGCCACATAATACTCCACGGCTGCTGGAAACTTAGCAGAGACGACATAATCACGACGGACAGCACAAATCTTGCACTCGTCCAACCACTCTATGTAGTCAGGTCCGAAGTCATCACATGCAGTCGACGCTCTTCCAAACGCATCATCACGGGTCACAACAGGATAAGCAGACTACTATCCACACGGCTGTGTCAACTCGCTCAAAACCTCCTTGAGTACGGAGCTCCAGAAGGTGATGAAGCTCCGTGGTGATGCAGTCGCGTGGGTGTATGGGTTCAGCGGCACCCACGGCAGGTGGAGAGTCAGTTGCCACCATGGTGTCGCGCCCAGTGTGGATGGTGCTAGAGGCAGCCGTCTGCTGGGTATGCGTGGAATGAAGGCCTTGCATGATCGGCATCCAGTTGAGGGGTTGTGCGCATTCTGTATAGTGATGTGTACCCCCACACTTATAGCATTGGATTAAACATCCACTGCCACCACCGGACTGCTGCGTACACTACTACTGCTGTTGTTACTATCCCTTACCACGACTCTACTTGGCGTTCCTCCCCTCTGTAGTAGCGGCCACGTCCTGGGAGGAGGGGGAAAGAGAGGAGATTCAGGATGAGGCATTGAAAAAGAGAGGGTTCATAGGTGAGGATGATGTTGTGGCAACCAATTGACTCCCCTGATGGACCTGGACAGCCTCACGTGTGGGCGTGTGCTATAGTTAGTACTGATGAGCCCAAGGGAGACATTCAAAGGAGTCTAAGAACTTGGTGAGAATCGCCTGGTCAAAGTAGGTGAACATATCGACGAATTCTATGTGACCCTGACCATCATGGCATGTAGGGCCCATAGCTGGGAGCTGCCAACAACGTTAAGAGGAATATAGATCCCCATGGGTTGCCACCAGTAGGCTGCCGCTGTCTCAAAAAGACCCTGTCGAAGGGAGGTAAACTCCTGGAGACACACCATTCATCGCTGCATGGATCTCAACTACCGGAAGGGTCAAGACCAACTTCCAACTGCGGCGGGGGTCCGCATTGGTGCCCGTACCAGGTGTTCCCAGAAACGGGTGGAAGTCGACAACATCGTCCTGGGACACAGCATAGAGATTACCGTACATGGCTCTTGCCACAACTTGCACCTGGCAGGGGTCGGCTGTCTGATACTCGCTCAAGTATTATGGCCGGATGCCATTTGCATCAGGACACATCTGGAAGAGGGTTTCCCAGGCGTCAACTCATGATTGCTATTGGACCGTGGTGTTGGGGTCTCAAAGTCCTTCGGCCACCACTTCATGGGACGGACAACCTCAGGGACACGCTCGAGTACACGGGGAATCGCAAGCCCACCAAAGGACACGCCACGAGAGAGGTGCATTGAGAATGAAGGCAAAGAAAACCGGAATCCTACGTGGGAGTGGTCCGTTGGCCCAACTGAAGACTGCTCATCCCCTTGAAGGCCTCTCACCTTCGGATGCCAATAGCCTGGTGACCGATCACTGCATGGTCTCATAACTGCTGTATTCATCTCCAGCCGGCATATGCTGATGCACTCCCAGCTGTTGTGCTCCGGCTGCAGTTGGCGGAGGGAACTACATCCTCTTTTGGCATAGTGAGAACCTCCTCGAGGGTGGACGCCTACGTCGTTTTGTGCTGCCGGATGTCCCCTTGCACCCGGAAAAGGGAGCCAATGGCCTGGGAACGAGGAATAGATGCCTAAACCACGAAGCCAGATGGTCCCTTCTACTTTCTGTTGCAAGGCGCCACGTGGGCCGCTCAGCTAGGCAAAATGTATGAGTGACCTAATTGAAAATCTGACTATGTTTCTCAATTGCTCAAGATGCGCAGAAAATTTTAAGACCAGGTCAAAAAACTGGCTGAGTCAGTGAAACCGTACTGCACTTGATATTCGATTCAAGATGGCTAGAAACTTTATATTCGAGCACAGTTTCTGGCAAAACAGTTATTTGGGTTGCACCTTTAAGTCGTTCAACGAAAATGTTGCAACTTTAAATTCAATGGGAGGCAGCCTCGAACACCCTCGACTGAGGGTTTTTGAGGCCGCGTCAGTGTCACGCGGCTGTGGTGATGCGAACAGTCGCGTCAGACTGACACGGCTCACGCACACAGGAGATCAGTGCAGCTTATCTGCGCGAGAGTCCAGTCGTGAACACTGGTCATCGATTATTTTTGGGATTTTTTGGGGGATATTTGAACATTGGTGATCAAGGGTCCCGAAGTAATAATTTAGGGTGGACCTATAAAATCTGATGGAAGAAATCGTTGAGAAAAAAAGGCCAAAAACTTAGTTGTAATCAAATACCAAGCGCAATAGGCTAATGTCATCACCCACAATTATGATGTCAGCATAAAAGTTGTCCATATCAAGCAAAACTTGGAGAAATGATGCAAAAGAGGATGATGAGCACAATGGTGGTCGTTTCATGAAAAAAAAAAACCTTAGAAAAGGTTTGAAAATGTCACTTCTTTGTCACAGACGAAATTCCAGAAAAGTTATAGATCTGAAATTTTACTTTTAATTTTTGTAATCTACAAGGACAAAAGGATACAAAAGTGGATGTGATAGATAAGTGATCACCAAGGCTTTCTAATGAGCCCTTACATGCCTAAAACGGTGGTCAGATGGGGTTGTCACACTCTCACACGTCCAGGGTGGTGGTAGGTGTGACCTGACTTGAACTTGTGAGAAGCTTCATCGACCTCATAGGGACATCATATGCACAAAATTTTGTTGAAAAGGTTGGACGACCCTCTGTTGCTTTCATGTCATTCTCCGTGGTGATGTGATTTTAGCTTTCTTCACAAGGGTGTATCCGTTGCTGCAATCTTCTACTGCGGGTCACTGTGGGTTGGTGGGTCCTCCCAAGATCATGGCTGCAGCAATGACTCTCACTCCTGTTGCCACTGCTGCCTCTCTGCTGCACATCTCAACAAGGGATGTCTCACTGATCTGATACTATAAGAACTTCTAGGAAGCTTTCTAGCTTTACTGCTGCTGACTTGGCGATAATGCCCAATCAGCTAGCACACTAGCAAGCAAGCAAGTGCAAGAAACAACAAGGGTTACGCTAGGGAGACGCGCAAAGTCTCATAAGCTTCAATAGCTTCATAATTTAGAGACAAATGACAACTGAAAAATACACAGCACAGAAACTTGCTACGGCGCATGGAGAATGATGCATGCAGTAGAGTCAATTTGTCATAGAACTGGCCCAAAACCATTATTTTGGCCAGAACTGTATGCACAGGCATCCAAACACAACACCGTCTAGACCTATAGATGCAGAATCTTGAGCCGGATGCTACACGCATAGTTCTGGCACCAATCGGTGGAGACACAATGCAAAACATGCAAATCAGGCTTCAGAGCCAGTCCACAAAGAAAACCCTAGCGACTGCACAAAAACTGCAAAGCAACACAGCAAACATCCGGGATGTCATAGCTGCTGTCTAGGAGCTGCTAGTGTGTGGTGGGGCTCTAACGCCAGCTGGGACTACATCAGAAATTAACACAAGCATGGACACAACTGAGTGGTCACAGTAAGCTACATAGAAAGACGGGGACGACTCACTTTACAACACCCAACATTAATTGTTTATCACATGCATGACTAAATCACTGTAAATAACATCGACCACCAGTGCATGCGGATGTGTGCTCCCTTTTGCTACGTATGCTCCATGTTGTGCTACAAAAAAATCAATCATTGTAAACTGATCATTGCTACCAAGTTCTCAACCACATCTAGAATGGTTTATGTGGCCACCACTTTTCACTTGGCCGATGATCCGGCAGTGTGTGCTCCATGATGTTTTCATCGGAGTTGCACTGGAGAATTTTTATTCAGGTCAATCACTTGTTAATGGGGGTGGGAGCCACAATGGTAGAGGGGGTAGAGCAAGACCACCATGGATGGTAAGTCAAGAGGTGATTAGGAAGTGTGGGCATAGGGGGTGCTATGTGAAAGCCCACCCCCACCTAGAGAGCAGCGCGCTTGCAACGTGGAGGTGGGCTCGCCCTCCACACCTAGGAATATAGTTTCCTGGCTGTCTGCTGCCCCAAAAAAAAAATCAACAGCATCTCCTCTGCACGGGGATCACTTTGGCTACCAGCAATCAGCACACACGAATTCTCCATGTCCAGAGGGGCATCACACCCCCTGTTTACATGCATGAATTGCACAGTGGAGCAGAAGCAAGATAGGCCGGCTACGAGAGAGTACAGCCATCAACCTGCAACATGCAAGGACATGAGACACACCAAAATGGCCACCGCCAGAATAGAACATGTGGTTTCTCCCCCATAGCTGTATCTCTCCTGGAGCCATCCAAGCCTGCATGTTTAAGTCACCTGCATCGTGAGTGTAGATTCCAAAGGTCATCTGTGTCAGTGGTGTGGAACATGACACCAAGACTCCCCCAGGATCCGCAGACAACATACATGCACAAGCATCGGAATACAGAGGACCACAGAGGGTAGACCAGGCATGCAACTGTACAGAGAACATATGTGACAGAGAGGGAGAGAAGCATCAGTCAGGCACATCACATGCAGCAGAAAGACCAACTGCATGCACACCAGACTTGAACTTGCCACTTCTAAGGGCCTTTGTCAAGAAATCAACCCTCTATTGTCAGGTATCGACCCAGACAATGGAGATGCCATTAGTGTACATGCGAGAACACACAAATTGACGTTCGACCTTGATATGGTGCATGCCATCGTGATCGGTGATGTCCTTGGCACTACGGTTGTCACAACCGTAGCACCATTGTAGGACACCGGTGGTACAAGGCACACAGAACTGATGCATGAGACGACCAAGCCAGATAGATTCACATGTACTTGAATCAAGGATGACGTACCCTGCATCGCTGGAGCTGCGTGCAACACACCTCTGTTCGCCACTTTTCACAAGATTGCGGCACCGCCAAGAAGGTAAACATACCCATTGCGGCTGCATGCATCGCAGTCCCCAGCCCAGTCACTATCTGTGAAACCAACAATGACCAACAAGGGTTGTTTGTGATAGCAAAGGCCGACCAGAGGGGTAGAGACAGCATAGCGCACGACTCGCATCACGGCCTCAAGATGACAACGGCGGGGGCCTGGGAGAATTGGGCCAGGAATTTGACGAAGGAGATGACATCCGCCCAAGTGGTAGTGGCTAGATACATGAGTGAACCAATCACAGAGAGGTAATTGGTCACGTCCACCACCTCCCCCAGCCCTTTTGCATCCAAGGACTTCAGGAGATTATGCCCATCAGAAGTCATGTAGGTGGAAACAGGCGGGATGGAAGAGAGCAGAGTAGAGTGTCAACCGGCCTGAGGCAAACGGACTAGAAAACAGGGCCGACACAATAGCACCTGCCGTCCGCTCCTAGCATTTCAACTAGGAGAAGATATCACCCTCAAGATCACGGTTCCACACTGAGCATTTCCTAGGCTATCACTTGCTAGCAACTGTGTCCACTCAACACTTGGTCACTTTCGCGCGAGGTGCTAGTCAGAGACTAACTCCTGGGCCTTAGACCAACCAGTGTCTTTTTTATACTGTTCCTTAGTTGGACGGCTCTGTGAGGAGCACCTAAGGACAGATTGCGTAATTAGAATGAGGAATGAGCCTGGTACATACAGTCCTAGGCCTGGCTTCTAAGGTGTGTGGGTAGTGGCACTTTTGGGGTGGTCACTCCACACCACCTCACCAGTCCGCCAATTGGCGCATCCATTGACCGCCAAGTGGCGCACTCTCCTCATGCATGGAGAAATGTCTAAGAAACTTCCCCCTGTGCAGGAAGGTCAAAAAGCCTCCTGCGCACACCAAGGCTCAAACGCAGGAACTGTTGTCCCTAAGTCCAACGTGCTATCCATTGCGCTACACTGTTGGTGTCACACTTGGAATTGCACCATGAACCAGGTATGGGAGACTTACTCCAAGGGAGCAGTGTATGCCCAACCTATCCGCTAAGCTATAGCAGTGGCCAAAGGGGCATAAACAACAATCTCTCCCTTGCACCTCTGGCCACCTGCCATGGTAATATTCTTTTGCATGAACCCGTAGCTCTGCATTGTGTTTGTGTACCTCAGTTGTCTTGGTCTTTAGTCCTCATCTCCTGCATCCACCATGCCAATTCCTTGAATGCCTGCAGCATGCAAGTCACAATCAAGCGGCTTCGGCATGAAGTCTGCAAGCATCCTCTTGGTTTTGACGTGCTGTAGTTCCACGACACCCTTGGCGACAAGGTCACGTGAGTAGTGGTACCGAATGTCGATGTGCTTTGTACGCCGGGAAATTACGTCGTCCTCCCCCATAGCGATGGCGCTCTGGTTGTCCACACGGATGACAGTTGCTTCCTCTTGTGGTGCCTTGATCTCGTTGAGCAAGCTGCGAAGCCACTGTGTTTCCTTACACACTTCCGAGAGTTCGATATACTCGGCCTCAGCAATAGACAGCGAGACGTAGTCCTGCTTCCTGCTCGCCCATGAGACCGCACCATCGTTGAGAAGACAGACAAAGTCCGAGGTGGACTTCCTGTCGTCAATCCGTCCTCCCTATTCGGCATCGCTGTAGCACGTGAGTCGCAGCGAGTCTGGTCCTTCAAGACCTCCAAACTGAAGTCCCACGTGCCGTGTCTTTTTGAGATAGCAGAAGATCCGCTTAACGGCTTGCCAGTGTTGTGGCCCAGGGTTAGCCACAAACCTGCTCACCTGACCTACCGCATAAGTGATGTCAGGTCGCGTACCCACCATCTCGTACATGAGGCTCCCGACAGCGGACTGGTACAGGATGTTTTGCATTTCCCATCGCTCCGCCTCATTGCTTGGGGTCATGGGGGAGGAGAGCTTGCACTCGGAGGCCATAGGGGTGCTTATGGGTTTGCAATCCTCCATGTTGTAGCGCTGCAAGACGTCCATGATGTACTTGGTCTGGTTGAGTTTGATGGTGCCTGCTTTGCGGTTGCGGTGGACGGTGATCCCGAGGTAGTACTCGAGAGGACCCATGTCCTTCATCTTGAACCTGCTGCTCAGCTTCTCCTTCAGGCCCACAAGGGCCTCGTGGGAGGAAGAACACATGATCAGATCGTCCACATACAACGCCACAAGCAGCAAGCCACGCTCATCCTCCCGCACATAGACGCTGGGATCATTCTTACAGTGTGGGAAAGAGATCTCAGCCATGAAGCTGTCCATCTCCTTGTACCAGATCCTTGGGGCCTGTTTCAGCCCGTACAACGCCTTCACCAGCCGACACACCTTTCCTACGGGTGCATCCACCCCCTTCGGAACTTCCATGAGCACCTCTTCGTCTAACTTCCCGTAAAGGAAAGCTGTTTTGATATCCATCTGATGGATCTCCAGGTCTTTGGCAGCAGCGACCACCAGCAGGGACCTGATGGAGGCAAACGTGACGACCGGTGCGGAAGTCTCATCGTACTCAGACCCTGCGCGCTGTGAGAATCCCTTTGTCACGACCCTCGCCTTGTACTTGTCGATGCTGCCATCCTGCTTCCGCTTCAGCCTAAGCACCCACTTAGAGTCCACCACATGAGTGTCCGGGGGTCTGTCCACCAATACCAACGTACCATTTTCTTTGATGGACGCGAGCTCGCTGTCTACCGCCTCCTTCCATTTGGCCCCATTGGGCCTTGTCAGCGCCTCTGCCATAGTGAGCGGCTCTCCCTGAGCCAAACAGGACCAGCTCAGTCCAGTCCACCCTCCGGTGTCAGCGTCATACTGTGGCGTTTGTTTTCTTTGCCGCGTGCCACAGCGCGGCATTGCTGGTGCTTTATCTCTGCTCTGTTGCTGCTCCTGTGGTGCAGACTGCCCTGAAGTTAAATCTTCCTCTGGTGAAGAGCCACTAGCCTCCAAGCTTGTCTCAGAGGCCTTGGACGTCTCCGACTCCGTGTCAGAGCCCGCCGCTGCGTCAGCCTGCGCAACCGCTCTCCCTGCCATACCACTCTTCTCTGTGGCCTGCCGTACTGGCACCACTTGCCAGTTTTTAGGAGCTTCATCCCCTGACTCCAGCAACACCAACCACTCTCCCTGTTTTGGAGCTTGCGTGGGATCAATCGGCTCTCCCTTGCCTAGTGTCCTCTCATCGAAGGTCACATCCCGGCTGGTGATAAGCCTTCTTGCTGTCAGATCCCACAGACGGTAGGTCTTGTGGGCCGTCTCGTAGCCCACCATCACGCACTTTCGCGCTCTTGCATCCAGCTTCCCGCCACCCTCTCCCGCCTGGACCTTTGCCCATGCATTGCAGCCAAAATTTTGCAGGTGTGAGGCGTCCGACTTCTTCCCTGACCACACCTTTTGTGACGTCATCTACTGCTTGCCCTTTTTCTTGCCAGGCCTTCCCAGAGCAGCCGCAGGAGTCAGGTTGACAAGGTAGCATGCCGTTCTTGCAGCTTCTGCCCAGAAGCACGGTGGGAGTTTTGCATCAAAGAGCATGCTACGCACCATGCCGTGGATGGTCTGGTTCATCCGCTCGGCAACACCATTGCTTTGCGGTGTGTAGGGCGTTGTAGGCTGGTGGTTGATCCCGTGTTGCCGCAACCAGCCCTTGCATGCTTCATACTCTCCGCCGTTGTCGCTTCGCAGTGCCTTGACCTTCTTTCCAGTCTGCCGCTCCACCATGGCGACAAACTCCAGCAACTTCTCTCTGACCTCTCCTTTGGTTTCGAGGAAGTAGATCCACACCTTGAGGCTATGGTCGTCGATGAAGGTCAGGAAGTACTTACTGCCACCGTTCGACGCCGTGCGAAAGGGTCCGCACACGTCGGTGTGAATCAGGTCAAATGCTGCATCTACACGGTGACCGTTGCACTCAAAGAGCTTTCGCTTGGTCTTGCCTTGGAGGAAAGGTTCACACAGGTTGCTACACCCAGTCGCATCCTTCTTGCACCCCTCCATTCCACGGACCAGCTGCTATTGCTGCATGACTTGCAGCGTGCTGTTTGCAATGTGCCCAAAGCGTCTATGCCACAACCTAGCGTCTTTGTCCTTTGCGGTAGGGGGTACCTTTTGAGTATCCGTTGGTGTGTTCTCCTGCGTTGGTGCTGAGATCATTGCCTCTGTCGTACCTGCATGACCCTCGTCTTTTGAGCTCTTTGTCGTGATTGTTTGTAGCACGTAGAGTCCATCGACTCGTGGAACCTGAGCAACGAGGTCTTTGCTGGCGTAGAGGACCTTGATGTTCTCGTTCTTGATTATGACCGCCTTCTTCTGCGTGAACACCACCGTCATGTCGTTGTCCGTGATTTTTTACACGGACAGGAGGTTTGCCGCTAACGAGGGCATGTAGACCACGTCACGAAGCCGCAGATCCTTCTCCTCACCGTTCAGGCTGATGCTCACCAGCTTGTCTCCCACACCCTTTGCGTTCACAATGCTGCCGTTTGCGCATCTGAACTGCCGCTCAGTGGGGCCGATGGATAAAAATCCAGCCTGGTCATTGCTAGAGTGATGGTCGGTGCCAGAGTCCAGCCCGAAGGCTCCTGGCCTGAGCAGAGCCGCTCCCTTTGCTGGAGGTGTTCTCTGACCCATCATGTTGGTGGCCTCTTTGCCACCCTTTTTGCTGCCTTTGTTCCCACTGCTCCCCCCATTTTCCTTCTTTGGCGATCTGCACTCTCTTGCCCAGTGCCCAGGTGTGCCACAATTGTGGCAGTTGCCCTGTCGCTTGGGAGCCTTGCCGCCATTGTTGCCTCCGCCGCCACCGCTTCCGCTGCCGCCGTTTTGACCAGAGGCCGACCATTTGCTCCCGCGGCCATTGTAGTGTACGGCATACGCTGAGAAGTTAGCCTCACTACCGCTGCGACGTGTGGCCTCGTTTCGCACGTACTCCGACACTACCGTGTATGTCAGGTCGTCCTCCTTCCAACTGTTGAAATAGTATGCACCTTGTCCACTGCCTAGCTGGCTAGCTACACATACAGACAAGGCATGCACTGCTCTGTGGAGTACGTCCCCTTGGTCTGTTTTGAGATGGGCCAGGAATGCACTGCCCATAATGGGTATGTCCCTTGTGGCTCATCATAGGAACCATACCTTTTTGGCATGGTTGAATAGGCACCGGAGTCTCAGACGAGAGATCGCAGGTTCAAACCCCGCAACGGCCACATTTTATTGTGGCCAAAACTTGGACAGGAAGCTTCTATGAAGCTTACTAAAAGCCTGGCTTGAGGATGACACTTGGCGGTCTAAGGACGCGCCAAGTAGGATTGTAGGTTGAGGTTGGCTCCAGTGGAGCCACTACAAGCAGAAGCTTTAGCAAAGCTCTGCAAGTATAAAAGCCTGTACCTTGCATGCATCCATTTACAGTTCTTGCCTTTGAGACTCCTCACAGAGTGTCCAACCAAAGGTAGACACTAAAGACCAACATGCGGACTTCGTGAGGTTGCAAACCAAACGAACCTAAAGTGTGGATCCCTCGTTCGAGGGTGATATGTTATCTTGGTTGCAATACCAAGAGCGGTTGGCGGCCTCCCATGTCGGGACCCGTTTTCTAGACCGTTGCTATCCGGCGCATTGACA
>SZWC01012308.1:0-42780 GCA_023375785.1 Penium margaritaceum | reverse complement strand
CCCCCCCCCAGCTCTGTAGAGCTTGTTACTCAGTTCATCAGCCAATCAGAAAATAGCCAATTTCAGGCTGGCAGGTTTTCTCGGTGAGGCCTGCCAGACGGCCGACAGCCCAAAACCCGGGCGTCGTCCGTTTTGCCTGAAAACTGGACCATACCATAATACCGATGCTGCGAACGCAGCCGTGCGGTCAGAATCTGCTAGAAAAATAGTAGCGAGGAGTTATGGCAGCCTGAACCCATGCAGTGCCCACGATGGTTTATGGTACCAAACAGGGCCATGCAACATGCAACTGGGACCCTAGGCAGCGCATGACGACGCAGGCACGACAGTACGCGCTGGACGCATGCAGACAACGACAGCGGTGGCAGTGACTGCCGGCAGTGCGACCACCGAGGAGGCCTGCCGATGGAGCTGAACACGTCGCTGGAGAGAGGGAGCTCCAGCGAACTGCGAGAAGACCTCAGCGTGCGTCGGCTCCACCGGACGACACTCCATCAGCGTCGAGTCTTGCCGTGAGTTATCTGCACGCCGATGTACACAAGCCGGGAGGACACAACAGAGCACAATGAACGCAAAAACCAACACAAGGTCTGTCCTAAAATCGGCCTAAATCCACTGTTTTGGCCGTAACTCTACGTAGACAAGTCAGAACGCTACGCCGTCTGAACCTACACGTGCAGAATCTCAAGCCGAACGCTATGACGGGTCACATGCATGCATCCGGCAACAATAGGTGGACACACAATGCAAAGACATGCAAATCGGGCCAACAGCCAGTCCACCAATACAATCCTACAAGCTGCAGAAAAACTGTAGAAGGTCCCACACAACATCCAGGACTCTGGGCGGCCGTCGATCAGCTCCGAGCAGGTAGTCCACCGCGAGACGACGCCCCGGTGCCACCTGGGTCTGCATCTTGGAACTGCACGAGCATGGACATGGCTGAGTGGTCACAGTAAACTGTACAGGTTGACAGGAACGTCACAAAACACAAGACTCCTCCATGACCCGATGGTACGCATGTCCATACACGTGCATCACTGAAACGAGTGCAACAATGAGTGCAAAAACAATCCTGACACAGACACAAACACACCCCGTACTCAACCACTCTCAGGCAAGGGGCGAAGTCCAACGGAACGAATGGCCACAAGAAACTCCCGCATGCCAGTGCCTTCGTCAAGAAATCAGCACGCTGCATGTCAGTGCCGACCCATATGAGAGAGATGACGTGTCGCTCCACCAGATCACGCACGAAATGATGCTCAACCGCAATGTGCTTCGTACGAGTTGTTGGTTTTTCGCGCATCTCTCATTGTACTCTGTTGTGTCCTCCCGGCTTGTGTACATCGGTGTGCAGATGACTGACGGCGAGACTCAACGCTGCTGGAGTGTCGCGCGGTGGAGCCGACACGCGCTGAGGCCCACGCACACTCGCTGAAGCCTCCTCCCTACGGCGATGTGCTCAGCTCCATCGGCAGGCCTCCGCTGTGGTCGAGCCGCCGGTGGTCTCTGCCACTGCAGATGCTGTTTCCATGCACTCAGTTTTGTTTCTGGTTGTGGCATTGCGTCTACATCGTCATGCTATGCCTAGGGTCCGTGTCTCCTGCTGTGTGGCCCTGCTTGGCATCACTGACTGTCGTATACATTGCCCGGGTTCGGGCAGCCATAACTATTTGCTGCTATTTTTCTAGCTGATTCTGACCACACGACTGCGTTTGCAGCGTCGGTATTATGGTATGGTCCAGTTTTCAGGCAAAACGGACGACGCCCGGGTCTTGGGCTGTCGGGCGTCCGGCAGGGCTCACCGAGAAAACCCTGCCTGCCAGAAGATAGGTCTAGCACTATTTTCTGATTGGCTAGTTAGCTGAGTAACAAGTTCTACAGTAGTGGGGGGGAGCTAGAACTTGGAGGGGTCTCCCATTGTTGCTCATTCTTCATTCCTAACCAGTTACTTTCAGTTTTGAGCTGCTTTCTGGCGCTAACTCTGGCGCGCGCGTTTCTGAGTTATAAACCCAGAGCTTCCAGACTTAGACTCTAGAGCAGCAGACTGAGGGAGCAGCTGACTTAAGCAACGAGCGTGGAAGCCCGCACGCTGCATCAACAACGCTGCTGCCCCAACCTGTTGCCTAGGTTTTCTAGCTTGGTATCAGAGCCAGAGCGTGGGAGCAATAGCAGAAGACTGGCGAACAGGTGCCAGACAACGCCGGCGGACCCCCATACGCGCCGGTGCAGGGGAAATGCTGCCGATTTTTCCCGGCAGCATTGACCCGCCTTGTGGCGGCGTCAGATTTTTTCCCACGGCCACTGGGCCAGGGGAAATGCGGCCGAAAATTTTTGGCAGCACTGACCCCCACACGTGACGCGAGAAGGTGAGCGGCAGGCGGCGTCCAACACTTGCGGGCGACGACGCACGCTGCAACGTCACCCAAGTGCAGTGACTGGCACGGAACAGCAGCAACCTGCAGTAGCGGCAGCCGCAGGCAACGGCAACGAGCAGTGGCAGCAGCAGCCGGCAGCAGCTGTGTGCAGTAGCAACAACAGGTAGAAGCAGCAGCTCGCAGCAGCCCGTAGCAGTAGCAACCCGCAGAAGCAGCTCGCACCAGTAGCAGGACCAGCAGCAGCGCGCAGCAGCAGCCCTCAACGGCAGTAAGCAGCAGCCCTCAGCGGCAGCTAGCAGCAGCCGCAGCACGCAGCAGCTGTAGCAGCAGCAGCCCGCAACGGCAGCAAGCAGCAGCCGCAGCACGCAACAGCTGCAACAACAGTAGCGAATTGCAGCAGCAGTTGCAGCGAGTAGCTACTGACAGCAGCCAGCCACGACTGCTGTTGCTCGCAGCTCGCAGCAAGCGAGCAGCAGCTTGCTAGTGCCAGCGAGCAGAAGCCCGCTGCTCGCAGCAGACAGCGGGCTGCTGCCAGTAAAAACCAAAAAAAAAACGGCGAGAAGGAGAGAAAAACTCCCCCACCCCCGCAGCTTGCACTAGCTGCAGCAGCAGCAGCAACAGCGGCGGCCCCAACAACCGCCGCTGCTAACGTCAGCACCCCTCTGCTGACGTCACTACGGACGTCATAGCTGACATCATCAACAAAAAAAGAGGAAAAGGGAGGCGGAGAAAGGGAAGGGAGAAGACCAAAGTGGTGGGTAGAATCCCCACCGCCCCAAACCACTACTGATATCAGCAACACAAAGACAGAAAGAAGAAAAAAAAACACAAGGGACACCAAGCCATGGCTGGTAGCTGGGGTGAGGAGGGGTCTTCCTCCATTGGGGGGACCTCTACCCCCCCCTTCTTTGCAACGATTGCAGCAACAACTGCAGCAGCAGGAGCAGCAGCCGCAGCCGCCACCACTACAGCAGCAGCAGCAGCAACAGCAACAGCAGCAGCAGCAGCAACATTAGCAGCAGCTGCAGCAGCAGCAGCAGCAGCAGTAGCGGCAGCAGCAGTAGCAACAACTACAGCAGCAGCAGCAGCAGCAGCAGCAGCAGCAGCACCAGCACCAGCACCAGCCCACTGGTGTCGTTGGCGGCAACCCTGATCCCCTCGTCGCTCTTCAACAATAGCTCACCGCCTTGACGTAGGAGCTTGCAGCGCTGCATCCAGTAGCCTCCTAAACTGCCATCAGTGCGCCGCCGCCATTCGTCCCTCCAGGGCACGCCAGCCCAGATGTGTCTGCTGCCACATACTACCTGGCACAACAGCAGACTCAACGCCAGCGGCAGACAGTGACCTCCGTCCTTGGCCCCACTCTGGGCGCCGGCCGTAGGCAGAAAGACTTTGAGACGCCGCCGCCGCCGCTTCAGGCTGGCGAGCAGTTCCAGAGTTGGGAACTCAGCTTTCGGATCTAGGCGCAAGGTTAGGGCCTGTGGGCATACTACACCCTCCCTTACGACTCCACACAGGCCGACCAGGTGTATGACGCTGGTCGCGCCGTCCGTGCCCTCGTCCTAGTCGCCCCTTTCCTCGGCGACTTCACCTCCGGCAACATCCCAGACCGTGCAGCCGCATGGCACGTCCTCACCAGGCCCCATCGCCTGTCCAGCGACGCTGATATCAGCCGTCTATCCCAGGAGTTCAACTCCCAGCACATGGGGGAGACTGAGACAGTCACTGCTTACTGGCAGCCGACAGAGGACATCCTTCGTTGTCTCGGCAAATCTGCTCCACCTCCTCTGTACACGCTCCTTATCATCAAGCGCGGCGCCACCAGCGCATACGCGGACGTCTTCGTGCACTACCCCCAGGACGTCCTCTCCACCATGGCAGCCCAGGGCACCCTTATGCCCTGGGCATACGAGCTCTTCCTTCGCATTGAGGAAGCTTGCCAGGAGTCCGAGCTCCATCGCACGGAGGCTCTTGCATCACCTGCCGTCGCCTCCCCTGCCGTCGCCTCCGTGGCCGTCGCCTCCCCCGCTGCCACTATCTCATCGTCTTTAGGGAAGAAGAAGAAGAGCCGGAACAAGAAAGGCAAGGATCCGCCGCAACAGCAGTAGCAGCAGCCGTCGGCCGGGTCCAGCGGCGGTGGCTCAGTCTGCCACAACTGTGGCCAGCCTGGGCACGGGTGGTACACGTACCCTCTCCCGACGGACGAGGCGCGCATCATCGCCACCATGCGTCGCTAGCGTGAGCTCCGTCTTGCCTCTGCCGCCGTCTTTGCTACTGGCCCTGACACTTCGACCTCGCCCAGCAGCTTCGCCCCTCCGACAGCTCCGCCACTCCAGCAGACACCCGCACCGCAACAGCACTACCCACAGCCGTCGGCGCCTCCGTTCCCATTGCCGGCACTGTCCCTCCCTTACCCGGGCTCCGGTGCTGTCACTCCGCACTCGGTCTACACTCCTGGGCCATCCTCCTGTGAGCGTCAGCTAGAGCAGTTTATCGCGCTCCAGCTCGGCTTGACGCACCCTCCTCCCCTGGGAAGTACGAGTTGCATCACCTCTTGCTCTCCTGCCCCGCCTTGCATGACAGAGACTGATCTGCGGTCGTGTCCCGTTTCCTCGTCTGTTGCATCATCTCCCGTGGTCTCCTCTACCCCTTCCTGTGATGACGTTGCATGACTTGACGATTGGCAGTCTCGGTTCGCGCCTCCGTCCACCACGTCCGCGTCCCTTGCTTGCTACCATGTGACCGTTAGCAATCTGGCGACCCCGGTCCAGGACCCCGTTGAGAGCTGGATCATCGACTCTGCTACCACGCATCACATGACGGCCTGTCGTGAGGCCTTTAGTATGCTCGGTCGTGTAGGCAATGTCTCCGGCGTCCGGACGGGCTCCGGACAGGTGTTGCCTGTCCGTGGCGTTGGCGTTGTTTTTTTCCGTTGTCCTGGCGGTAACGTCTTTCTGACTGACGTCCTCTTTGTCCCTGGTCTCGCACTCAGCCTCTTGTCTGTCACTGCACTTGACCGCATGAGCATGGACATTGTGCACTCGCGTGGTGTTGGCACTGTGTCGTTGCGTCCGTCTGGTCTCGTTATCCTGCACGCCACCGCCCGTGGCAACCTGTGGCATGTGCCCCGCCTCTCCTCTTCTCCCGTCTCCTCCCCATCGGCCGGCACAGGCCATGTGTTCGTCACCAATACGCTTTCTCCTCAGCACACCCGCCTCTTGCACCGCCGCCTTTGCCACGTCCACTCTGCCGCCGTGGACAGCATGCTCCGCACCCAACCGGCCAAAGGCCTTGACCCGGAGACTTTCCCTCTCCCGTGCCCCACTGAGTGCATTGATTGCGCTCAGGGGAAGATGCACCGGTCCACGTACCCCTTGTCTTCCTCCCGTGCATCCGCGCCTCTCGACCTTGTCCATTCAGATGTGATGGGTCCTCTCCCCACCGAGTCCGTCGGCGAGCATGGCCGCTATGTCCTCACCCTCACGAACGACTATTCTCGCTACCGCTGGGTCTTCTGCCTTCGGCAGAAGAGCGATGTCGCCCGGACCTTCCAGGACTAGCTTGTCCTCGCGGAGCGCGCGTGTGGCCGCTCCCTTCGCCGCTTTCGCTCCGATCACGGTGGCGAGTACATTGGTGAGGCCACGACTTTCCTCGCCTCTCGCGGGATCCACCATGAGATATCTGCTCCTTACACACCCGCCCAAAACGGTGTCTCCGAGCGGTGGAACCGGACCATGGCCGACGCGGTCCGCACCATGCGGGTCAAGTCCGGTCTCTCCGAGGGCTTCTACTTTGAAGCCATGGCCTACATGACCTGGGTTTGGAACCGGATTCCCCACGGTCCCCTACCCCGCCAGTCCACACCGTACCAGCATTGGTGCCGTCAGCGTGATGACCTCCGCCCCGCTCGCGTCTGGGGTTTCATTGCCATTGTGTGGCTGCCCGTCCCGCAGCACGGCGGCAAGCTCGCCCCCCGCGGACGTCCCTGCACCTTCCTCAGGGTCTCTCGTCAGTCCAAGGCCCGGCGCTTCTAGGATCCCTCCCGGCACTACATCGTCAAGTCCTGGGATGCCCTCTTCTTCGAGGACCTGTTTCCCCGCGATCTCATTCGCTCCGACTCGTCCGTGTCTATCCCGTCTCGTGGGGGAGTGGTGAGTCCGTCCTCCGTCCTACCGCTTCCAGGTGACACATCCGTTGGTCCCTCCGAGCCGGTAGCCCCAGTCGCGTCTGCTGTTCCCTCCGAGCCGGCAGCCCCAGTCGCGTCCGCTGGTCCCTCTGGGCCAGCAGTCCCAGTCGCGTCTGCTGGTCCCTCCGGGCCGGCAGCCCCAGTCGCGTCCGCTGGTCCCTCGGGGCCGGCAGCCCTAGTCGTGTTTGCTGGTCCCTCCGGGCTGGCAACAACAATTGCGTCCACTGGTCCCTCTGGGCCGGCAGCCCCAGTCGTGTCCGCTGGTCCCTCCGGGCCGGCAGCCCCAGTCGCGTCCGCTGGTCCCTCGGGGCTGGCAGCCCCAGTTGTGTCTGCTGGTCCCTCCGAGACGACAGCCCCAGTCGTTTCCGCTAGTCCCTCTGGGCCGGCAACCCCAGTTGCGTTTGCTGGTCCCTCCGGGCCGGCAGCCTCAGTCGTGTCCGCTCGTCCCTCCGGCCTGGCAGCACCAGTCGCGTTCGCTGGTCCCTCCAAGCCGGCAGCCCCAGTGGTGTCCGCTGGTCCCTCTGGGCCGGCAACCCCAGTCACGTCCGCTGGTCTCTCCGGGCTAGCACCCCTGTATGCCTCCATTGGCCCGGCGAACTCAGTGTCGTCGCCTTCCCTGCCACGCTACACACGTGGCCTAGGCGGCAGCCTTCGACCCAGGCCGTCGATGAGGGTGCAGATCGTCGCACCGCACTCCGTGGTGCCTCGACCCCCCGTGGCTCCACGTGTCTCCTCCACTCCCTGAGTCGTGAGTGGGGACCCTGGCACCAGGGTCCTCGGCCTGACCACCTCGGCCATCATTGCAGACCTGCACCCGGACTCCGCATTGGGCTACGCCATGCTCCATCACGAGCATCGGCACGCTGTCGTGGCCACACTCGCGCGCATCCCACCTGGGGCTCGAGAGGCATACGCTCTCTCAGTCCGCTCCATAGCACCCCCGGAGGACCCAGCCACCTTGCGCGAGGCACGAGCCTCTCTTTTGAGGCCGCACACTGGGACGCTGCATGCGCCGATGAGCTTGCCACCATCCGACAGCACAATGTGTACAGCCTCGTCGACCTTCCCCCAGATCGGGAGGCCATCGGCGCCAAGTGGGTCTTTCGGCGCAAGTGGAAGCCTGACGGGTTCTTGGACAAATACAAGGCCCGCCTTACAGCAAAGGGGTTTGCCCCGGTTCCTGGGATCGCCTACAACCAGATCTTTGCCCCAATTGGCCGGTTCTCCACCAGCCCGGCGCTCTTCAGCCTAGTCGCCCAGCATGGGTGGGAGTTGCATCAGATGGATGTGATCAACGCTTTTCTCCATGGTTCACTGGAGGGTGAGGAGCTGTACATAGTGCAGCCACCATGCTTCGACGATGGCACCGGGAGAGTGTGGCGACTGCGTAAGGCCCTCTATGGCCTGAAGCAGTTGCCTCGGTGCTGGAACCAGGAGATCAGCAGCACGCTCCTTTGTGGCGGGCTCCAACGCAACACCGCGGACCCTGCACTGTTTGTCAGTACACGAGGCCAGACCTTCACTGTTGTTCTGGAGTACGTCGACGATCTCCTCATTGCGTTGCCAGACACTGTTGCCATCTAGTGTGTCAAGGACTTGCTGCACGCCGCCTACTAGATGAAGGATCTCGGGTCTGCTCGAGTCTTCCTGGGCATGGAGCTCGAGCATGATCGCTCTCAGGGCATCCTGCACATCCACCAGGCCGCGTACGTGTAGACTCTGTCCACCTGCTTTGCGGAGGACCTGCCACTCGTGCCGAGCGCATCCTCACCCATGTCACCCGACAGCCAGGTGAAGCTGAAGAGTCCCGACCCAGCCATCGTGGGGGAGCCAGTTGACGTGACCACATACCTGCGAGTCCTCGGGTCACTGATGTTCATGGCGACGACGACGCGCCTAGACATCGTGTTTGCTGTCAACCTCCTGGCCCAGTTCTCTCAGGAACCATGTCACCTCCACTATGAGGCCGCGATCCGAGTACTGTGCTATGTGGTCTCGACTCCTCAGCGAGGTCTCATCTTCCGCCGTCAGCCTTTTGTGGTCGCGGTGGGATACACCGACAGTGACTGGGCTGGCAGTCAGGACGGAAAGAGTCGCACAGGCTGGATCTTTCTGATTGGTGGCACAGTTGTGTCATAGCGGAGTAGCATGCAGGAATGCATTGCACGCAGCATTGCTGAGGCTGAGTATGTGGCTCTTGGCTCGGGCGCATGTGAGAGTGTGTGGCTGCGTTGCTTGTTGTCCGAGGTGCGTCAGCCTGTCGCATCCACCACGTTGCATTGTGACAATGAGAGTGCCATGGCCATCGCCGGAAATGACGACGCGCATCACACATGCACAAAGCACATTAATGTTGAGTATCACTATGTGCGTTTGTTGTTGCATGACGGCAGCATCAGCATCGTGTGGGTTGAGACGGCACGACAGTTGGCTGACTTCTTGACCAAGGCACTGAAGCGTGACTTGTTCAAGAAGGCCGTGAGTTCAGTCAGCGTACGTTCATGAGTTGCTCTCTTTGTCCCTGCTTGCATCTCTGCATGGTCTGGGGGAGTCTGGTCGGTGTCTGTGTCTTTGCCCGCACATGTACAGTACACCTGTGAATCATGGGGGAGTGTTGGTTTTTCGCGCATCTCTCATTGTACTCTGTTGTGTCCTCTCGGCTTGTGTACATCGGTGTGCAGACGACTGACGGCGAGACTCGACGCTACTGGAGTGTTGCACGGTGGAGCCAACGCGTGCTGAGGCCCACGCACACTCTTTGAAGCCTCCTCCCTATGGTGATGCGCTTAGCTCCATCGGCAGGCCTCCGCGGCGGTCGAGCCGCCAGCGGTCTCTGCCATTGCAGATAATGTTTTCATGCACTCAGTTCTGTTTCTGGTTGTGGCATTGCGTCTGCATGGTCATGCTATGCCTAGGGTCCGTGTCTCCTGCTGTGTGGCCTTGCTTGGCGTCACTGACTATCGTAGGCAGTGCCCGGGTTTGGGCAGCCATAACGCTTTGCTGCTATCTTTGTTGCTGATTCTGACCACACGCCTGCGTTCGTAGCGTTGGTGTTATGGTATGGTCCAGTTTTCAGGCAAAACGGATGACGCCCGGGTCTTGGGCTGTCGGGCGTCCGGCAGGGCTCACCGAGAAAACCCTGCCTGCCAAAAAATAGGTCTAGCAGTATTTTTTTATTGGCTGGTTAGCTGAGTAACAAGTTCTATAGTAGTGGGGGGGAGCTAGATTTTGGAGGGGTCTCCCATTGTTGTTCATTCTTCATTCCTAACCAGTTACTTTCAGTTTTTAGCTGCTTTCTGGCGCTAACTCTGGCGCGTCTGTTTCTGAGTAACAAACCCAGAGCTTCCAGACTTGGACTCTAGAGCAGCAGACTGAGGGGGCAGCTGACTTAAGCAACAAGCGTGGATGCCCGCACGTTGCATCAACAACACTGCTGCTCCAACCTGCTGCCTACGTTTTCTACCTGGAGCATGGAAGACACCGGAGTTTTCCGCAATGGCAAGAGCTCTCTGGTTGGCACAACGAAGCTCAATGGGAGGCACTGACTGACCCAGCTCAAGGAACAGGCACTACAGCCACACTGCCTCAGCAGCACTTGCACCAAGAGCAACGTACTCTACCTCCGATGAGCTACGTGCGATGCAACATTGCTTCTCATTGCACTAGGTCACAACGGTACCACCGAGCAGGAACACGTAACCGGTGCGACTGCGTCCATCTGGGCTCCAGGCCCAGTCGCTGTCGGTGTAGCCGTCAAGAACCACCGAGCACTACCGGCGAAAGCAGAGTCCAAGGTACGGCATGGAAACCACATACCGCACCACTCGCACAGCCACCTGGAGGGCTTTGACACGTGGAGTCTGCAAAAACTGTGCAAGGAGGTTGACGGCAAAAGCGATGTCGGGACGTGTGGTAGTGGCCAGGTACATTAGAGATCCGATGAGGCGCAGGTACAAGGTCACATCCACTGTCTCTCCGAGCTGTGTGGGATAGTCCGCGATCTGGGCATCCTACCCGTTAGGTGTGAGAGGTGTGGAGGCCATGGGCACTACGCCAAGGAGGTCACTGAAGCGCTCCCCCACAACGCGTGCGTATCTGGCTTGATGCAACAGAAGCGTCCGGCATCTGCGGTCTCGTACGATCTCCATGCCAAGAAACACTAGTGCAGGTCCAAGGTCCTTCATCTTTTAGGCAGTCTGGAGGACTGCCTTGGCCTCCTTCACGGCCTCGATGGAGTGAGATGCGATCAGGAGATCGTCCACATAGAACAAGATGGCAGTGAACCGCTCAGGCGCCTGTTGAATGAAAACAGAGGGATCTGCCTCACTCTGTACATACCCCGCACGAGTCAGAGTGCCTAAGATCTCATGATTCCTGCATCGAGGAGACTGTTTGAGTCCGTGCAAGGACTTGTGCAAGCGCGCGACCTTGTCACCGTCCTCAAAGCCTGGTGGCTGGGCCACGTAAATCTCCTCATCCAGAGAGCCATGGAGGAACACATTGTTCACATCCATCTGGTGCAGTTCCCAGTCATGCTAGGCCACCACACCAAACAGAGCGTGAGCTAAGGTCATGCGGCCGACAAGGGCAAAGGTGTAAGTGTAATCAATGTCCTTGATCTGAGAGTACCCCTTGATAACCAAGCAAGCCTTGTGGCGTTCCAGTGAGCCATCCGGCTTCACCTTCTTGTAAAACAACCACTTGACCTGAATCACCTTCCTCCCAGGTGGAAGGTCGACTAGCTCGTAAACTCCCTGCTCTTGGATGGAACGAAGCTCATCCTCGTATGCGGCACGCCAGGCGTCGGCATCCTCTGATGAGAGGGCGTCCCTCAGTGTGCCCGGATCAGGCACCAATGAGGGAGAGCTGTGAGTGTTGAGTGCACACGCCTCAGAACTAGGCCTGAAGACCAAAAGGTCAGCTGCTTCATCACAAGCAGTACGGAACTTGCGAGTGATGAGATCGTGCCCTACAGGACACGCTGGATGTGCCTCTGTGTGATCTGTACGGACACTGAGGCCGACGGCCAACGTGCCGGGATTGCCACTCGCAACGCTGCGAGTGGAGCGCCTGGGTGCGGGACCTGACACTCGCTGGGTTACGGAGCCCAACGGTCGAAGACGACCATCGGGCTCACGCGAGTAGCCTGGGCTTGAAGGGCTGACCGCAGGATCAGAGACAGGCACGACCACATCCGGTGAGGACGGATGCATAGGGGCAGGTGATGCAGTGGGAGGAAAGGCTGGTGAACTGACGGGAGACACAAGACTGGGAGTGGCTGTAGGACCGCCCACAGAGACAAGAGTACCAGTGGATAGAGGGACATCATCATGGGTGTCTTTGGGGCGCGAGGGCGCAGGAGAGAAGACAGGCTGGACGGGAGAGGTCTCTGGGCCGACAGCGATGATCGCTGGGTCATCAAGAGCCGGAGACCGAGAAGTGGAGGGGGCTCAAACAGACACATCAGCCGGACGAGTGGTGCTCGTAGGCTCAGACTCCCCCATCCGCCGAGAAACCTCACACGTAGGAACGTGTGTGACAGACATTGACACAATCAAGGTCAGATCGTGGTAGGTGAGAGACAAAAAAAAGAGCGTGTCGCGGGACTCAACAATGCGATGACGGACGGGGTCCCAAAAATGCCAAGCCTTTGACCGCGAGGAGATACCAACAAAGGTACACAAGCAACCCCGCGGAGAGACCTTAGACCCCTGCTGATCCTCTGTGTACCACACAGAAGCCACAGAGCCTCAGACACGAGCAAGACGCAGATCGGCACGGTGGCCAAACCATAGCTCATACGGTGTAACGTGGTCCGGAAGAGGACCGTGCAGGAGGCGATTCTAGAACCACGTCATGTACGCGAATCCTTCAAAGGCAAAGGATTCCGAGAGACCGCACCTAGACCGTTAGCACGGACCGCATCCTCCATGGTGCGGTTCCAGCGCTCAGAGACACCGTTCTGCTGAGGAGTGGCAGGAGCAGAGACCCGGTGAAAAATCCCGCGCTCGGCAAAGAAACTGTCCATTTTGCCAAGAAACTCGTCACCGCGATCAGAGCGGAAGGTGTGGAGTGAGTGGCGAGACTGACGCTCAGCCATCACTAGCCAGAGATGAACCGCGAGAAGGGCATCACTCTTTTGGCACAAGCTGTACACCCACCGCATCCGGGTGAAGTCATCGGTCAAGGTGAGGACATATTGGCCTCGATCGGATAAGGAATCGACAGGGAGAGGACCGAGAAGGTCCGAATGGACCAGCTCGAGGGGACAAAGGGCTCGAGAATGGGAGTCAGGGTAGGTGCAGCGATGCATCTTACCCTAAGCGCAGAATAGAAAATCAGTCTTGGGCAGCTTCTCGAAAGAGGTCGCGTCAAGACCGAGGGCGAGCTGTGTCCTAATGAGCTTCGACACAGTGTCGAAGCCCACATGACACAGACGTCAATGCAAGAGGCACTGGTGCTCAGCAGACAGGACACCTCTGACAAACACACGAGCAGGAGGGGAAGGGGGGCAAGGAGAAGAAGAGATCCGAGGAACACGATACAGATCATCCACAACAGAGGCACAAAGAACAACAGTGTGAGTATCAAGAGCAGTCACTGTCGCGGAGTCGGCAGTGTGCTCCACAGAGAGTCCCATCAAAGTGTAGGCACGCACAGAGAGCAAGCTGAGCTCAAGGTCAGGCACAAAAAGCACGTCGGATAGATACAAGGGGCCAGACGGACCATCAAAGCACACAACCCCAACACCCTGGACTGGCAAGGACTGACCAGAGCCTGTGCGAACGGAGCAAACAGACGCCACAGGACCGAGGACAACAAAGTGACATGTTATGTGGTGAGTGGCACCTGAATTGATGATCCAAGTACCACCCGAATCACAACTCGAGGATGTCACAGTGCAACGGGCAATGGAACACTTGGCTGCAGACGGACGCTCGGCAGCAGAGGAGGGAGAACGACGAAGGGCACACAAGTGAGACTCAGAAATCCAATCTGTACTCTCAGGTCCATCATCATCACATGCCAGCTGTGCTCCCCAACACGAGCAATCAGGAGAGATGAGAACAGATGAAGAAACAGTCTATGAACCACCTGGATGTGAAGACACACTCGCACCTCCCTGAGTGCAAAGCGCCAAGAGCTGACGGAGCTTGGCGATGGTGCGGTCACGAGGGTCCGGGTCTCCGCTACTCGTCGGTGGGGAAGCGGGAACTGCTGCTGTCGTGGTCGCCGCGCGACCAGAGGCTATGCTGCTGGACGCAGACCACTGTGTGTGTGCAACTTGAAGATCGCGAGTGATCTGCGCCCAGTCGAGCGGCTGCTGGTACTTGGTGTAGCGGTGAGCACCTCCATAGTTGTAGCAGTGAACAGTGTGTCCACTGCTACAGCATGATGACTTCTGCTGCGTTGACTGCTACTGGGCCGAGCCACGCTTCTTTTGGCTCTTCTTCCCCTATGCTACTGCTGCCATACCCTGCGTCTGAGTCGGGGTAGCTGGGATGGAAGAGGAAGAGGAGGGCATGCCAGTGGATGGAGAAGTGAACTACGAGAGAGGCAACGGTGGTGACGCGATGATCGGTGCAGTAAGTAAACTCTCCTGGTGGGCGACGGCTGCCTCAGGAGCGGAGGTCACCTAGAGGAAAAGTTGATGCGCCCAAGGGAAGAGCTGAAGGGAGGTGGAGAAGGGCTCGAGCGCGGCATCGCTGTACCTTGTGAAGATGTCGGCGTACTCAAGACGGACTCTAATCATGAGCCTTCGAAGCGCCCACAAGTGTGTCCCTCCTGCGGTCCCAAGGCGCGTGTAGATGCGCATGGTGCATAGCCAATAAGTGGCTACAAGCTTGGCAGGTCCCTGACAAAGGGATTGGAAGGCGTGGATGTGAGTCGCGCGAGTGGCGTGCGTCTATCTAGCAAACAGGGACAATGCTAGCTCCCAGCCCCGACGTGGGTCAGCACCCGCGCTTGTGCCGACCTCTCCAAGGAAGGGACGAAAGTCCACGACAGTCTCGCGAGGCATGGCGTAAAGGAGTCCGCGCATCGCCCAAGCTGCTATCAGTACCTGAGCACCTTCCGTAACCTGGTACTGACTGTGGTAGTAGGGCTAAACCCCCTATGAAGTGGCCTATACTTGAAAGAGGGTCTCCTAGCAGTCAAAGCCGTCCTCGCCGACATATCGTGGGGACGGTGTCTCGAAGTCCTAAGGTTGCCACTCTGTAGGGAGAGAAACCACAGGATAGGAAAGACGAGGGATGGGGAAGACATCGGGAGGAGGAAAGTCGTCGAGGTAGGTCTCAGGTAAAGATCGGATCTCTGGGAACAGGGAATCGGAACGCATGTGCAACTGGCGAAGACACTCCTGAAGTATGCGAACCCTCTCGGGAGTGTCATCGTCCATGCTTGGAATATCAGGGTCCTCCTTCAAAGGATCAAGAAGTGGCCGGTCATGTGCTGCTGCTCTCCTCGATGTAGATGCTGACTGCTGTGCAGAACTTGTGACATTGTCGACTCCTCTGGAGGTGTGCAGTGGGGGCGAGGACTGACTCCAGAGAAGATCAGTGAGTGTGCGAATGGCATCGGTCTGCTGCTGCTGTAGGCGACTTATCTCATCGTGCTGACTCCGCAGGTCCGCAATGGCCTGCGAGCATGGGCTCATGACCTTGGAGGAGGAGAAAGAAGGATCTGATGGTCCTTTGCTCTTGTCACCGGTCGGAGCCATGTCAACGCTTAGTATGGGGCCGAACGTAAAAAATGCTCCAAACGAGAAACCGACATCGTTTCTCGAGGATTTGAAACGTTAAAAAAAATGACATTTTGACCGCAAAATTGATGACGTCAGCACAGCCGATGATGACATCAGCATTTCTTACGCTAGCGAAAAAAAATGCGAGCATTTTTACGCTAGCGTATTTTACGCCCACGATTTTTTTTGGGAAGGTCACGTGAACTCTCGTGCCTTGTGGGGGTGACCTCGTTACCCGTTGCTCGCGGCTGCGCAGGGGCTGTGTAGTGTTTTCACACCAGAAACTGCGCACAGCTACAATGCTGTTGCTGTGCTGCAGCAATGCTGCTGGGTTGCAGCAGTGCTGCTGGTGCGCTGCTATTGCTGCTTCCGTAGCTACTTCTTCGCTGCTGCTGCATTGCACTCGTTGCTGCTGCACTACACTTGCTACTACTGCACTACAATTGTTGTAGTAGCTGCAATGATGTTGTTGCGCTGTTGCTGCTTGTGTTGCTACTGTTGCTGCACTGCTAGTGCTGCTCGCTACTACTGATGCCGCAGCTACTACGAGCTGCTGGCGCCTCTGCACACTCTCAGTGCTCGCAGTCGCCGCCGCAAGCTGCTGCTGCAAGCTGCTACTCCCTTTTTTTTGTGTACAGGCTTGCAGCTAGAAATGGTTACTGCTACTACCCAGTGGTGGTGCTGCTGCTGCTGCTCGAGCTAGTAAATGCCGCAGCTCACCCGATGTGGTGGTGGGGACTGATTGATGATGTCCTTGTTGAAAACGGCGATAATGAGTCCCAAGATACGGCGGCGGTGATGACTCTCACTGCTGTTGTCGGTGCTACATCTCTGCGGCGCAGCTCAGCAAGAGGGGTCTTGCTGCTCTGATACCATGAGAAAATGCATGGAAGCTTTGTAGCGATATTGCCGCTGACTAGGCGTTAGTGTCTGGTCAGACGGTGACGACAGTCACAACTCGTGCACACAACGGCAAAGGTCTGGCTAGGGGACACAAGGCGAAGTGTTAGAAAGCTTCAATAGCATTTGGAGAGAGAAATGACAAATGACAGGTCCATGGCATAAGTACCTACCGCGGCGCACGGCGGGTGTCGCACGCGACAGTGCAATGTCTGTCCTAAAACCGGCCCAAAACCACTGTTTTGGCCATAACTCTGTGTAGAGAAGTCAGAACGCTACGCCGTCTGAACCTATACGTGCAAAATCTCAAGCTAGACGCTACAAATGGTCACATGAATGCATCCGGCAACAAATGGTGGACAGACAATGCAAAGACATGCAAATTGGGCCCACGACCAGTCCACTCATCAAATTCAACAAGCTGCAGAAATACTACAGAAGGTCCCAGACAGCATCTAGGACTCTGGGGCGACCTTCGATCAGCTCCGAGCAGGTCCACCGCCAGACGACGCCCCGGTTCCACCTGGGTCCGCATCAGGGATCTGCACGAGCATGGACATGGCCGAGTGGTCACAGTTAACTGTACAGGTTGAGAGGAACGTCACAAATCACAAGAACTATGTGGGTACTTGTACGCGTACTCTAGCCACTTGGCTGTGTCCATACCCTTGTAGATCCCCAGGGCTTGAACACCTGGTTTGAGTACCATGAAAAAAGATCGACGCCTGAGAGAAGACGTTAATTTCTTGCAAACACTCATCTTTGAAGAAGGTTGTAGAGACAAAGCAGTCAGCATGTCAGGCAAAAGGTACCTTGTCCTGAAGAAAGGCAGACATGAGAGAAAAAACAAAACCACACTGATAAATGCTGAAGCCTTGTCCATATGCAATATGCTTAACATTTGAAATACTTGTCGCAGCCAGATCCTGTGAACCGCACCTTTGACCTCCGACTTCCACTCCTCGTCGCGATGTCGACTCACGGATGAGGAAAAATGTTTAGATATTCTGAAGGGCGGAATCACCATGTACCCCTCGTTTGGGAGAATAAGCCCCATCCGCCCCTCCGTCGGAACAATAAGCCCCATTCGCCCCTCCGCCACAACAATAAACCCTATCCGCCCCTTGTTGCCGTGTCAGTCTTGTTGACCTCTGGACTTGACCCCACTCACTCACTACCTTGGCACACTCACCTCCACCTTACACAATTCCGTGTGCTCAGAGGAATTTTCTCGGTGGCCAGCTCCTGGAGCTCGTTTTATCAGTGACCTTGCTCTTGCTTTTTCATAGTTTTTGTTTCATAGGGCTGCTCTTTCTGCTTCCGCTGCTTCTTTCCATTCGTCATTCTGACAACTGAGCAACTCGTACTGAACCCGGGACCCAGCTCTCTCTTGTCTGGGAGGTAGTGGTACATTAGTGGCTATTTTCTGCACCCTAGGTGCCCGGCTTGCGCTGAGGTGCACGCGTGTTGCCTAGGCGAGGGAGGATAGCTATCACCCTCGCTTATTCTTGTTTCACTATTCTTCACTCTTTTAAGGATATCTTTGCCGTCTCTCAACCATATCAAGCACCGTCTGTCACATTGTGTTCCTCACAGTGTGCTCTCCCACACAGTGTGTTGCTAAGGAGGTTGTCTCTTTCCCTCATGGTATCAGAGCCGTTAAGAGCCTACACCTTTGCATTCCACCATACAGCACGCAGCTGCAGCAGCAGTAGGGACTCCAGGGCTGGGCTGGGCTGGGTGGGGCGAAAAGGTCCCGACAACGTGGAGGCCCTGAGCTGAGGGCTCACGTCACGGAGTCTTCCGGTAGAGCCGGAGGCAAAGTGCTGCCAAATTTTCCCGGCAGTTCTCCTCGTCGCGGCTGCCATCTTGGCGGTGACATTCGTCATGCGCAACACAGCGGCACGGCAACGACGGCGGTAACGCGCTGTCATTGCAACCACAGCAGCTATCGCGGTGGCGATCTGGCCACAACCGGTTCTCGTCTGTGGCTCTCTGGGCCATATTCGCGACAGTCCATGGGGCATCTGCCGCCGGTGTGAGATCTGCATCACACCATTCGCAGCAACGGCAGCACCCTCTGATGTACTACCAATCGCGGCAGCACCCTCTGGTGCTTCTTCCACCACGACAGCACCCTCTGGTGCTCCTTCCACCGCGGCAACACCCTCTGGTGCTTCTTCCACTACAGCAGCACTTTCTGGTGCTTCTCCCGCCGCGGCAGCACCCCTTGGTGCTTCTTCCGTCATTGCAGCATCTATATCTATATCTATATCTTGATGTATATCATTGCATTTAGTGCTCTTGTGTTTTGCGTCTTGCGTTTTTTGTTTTACGTTCTGCGCTTTGCGTTTTGTGTTCCCCCTTGCACCTTGCCCCTCCTGGGCGGCTGCTGCATGCCGCCTTTCTCCGGAGCCAGCAGCAGCACGCGCAGGTAGCTGCAACTTCGCTGCCTCGCGGGAAGCTGCCGTGTAGATTCCCGCGAGGCAGGCCCACCATTCGTCGCTGAGCTCGCCGCTGCATTTCACCGCTGAGCTTGTCGGCGGACTTCCGCCATTTGGAGCTCGCAGCCCCTTGTACCCCCTGCTCGGCCACCCACCTATCGGCGCACACCCTCCCCCACGTCCGAGACTCACCTGAGTGACGAACCCGGGGGTGACATTTGAACAATTCCCATCTCTCCTTTTCTTTAATTTCTACCCTCTTTTCTTTTTCCCATTCTCTTGCACCTTTTTCTATCCTCTTACTTATTCGACCACTCTTGGTTGATACCCCACCTTTCACCTTTTGTTCCGGTACCTTGGGACACCGTGGTCCGTCGAGCTTACGGCTCGGGCCAATGGCTTTTCTCTTTCTTTTGCATTTGGGCACCCTTTTATTCCCTTTTCTTTTCCCTCTTTTCTTATCTTTTTATCGTTTTCTTTCATCTTTCTCTTCCTTTATTGGCTCCGGCCGTTGATTTTTTGCCTTCTTGGTTGAGACCTTGGCAATCGGTGTTGTGTACCGGTGCCACGGGAGACCTCCCGCACGCGTCTCGTGTTCCCTTTATTTTCTTTGGTGCCTCTCTCTCCAACACCCGGCTGTTGTCGCATGGCTTCTCCAGTGCTGCCACCGCCCAGGCCTGCATGGTCTCCACCATACTGGGCCCCATCGTTCTCCGGGTCACCGTCTTCTTCCTACGTGCCCCCGTCGTGGCTCTTCGCAACAGCCCCGCGTGCGTTTCCGGTTCTTCGTCCGCCACCTGAACCTGTTTGCCAGAGTGCGGACCTTCCTCTGCTTCGGCTCCCCGACATTCCATCCATCACGTTGTGGCCTCACACAGCGTCAGACATTGGCCTCCGTGCGGACCCGTGCACATCATCTCCGTTAGCGTTCTGTTCCTCGCAGCCGAGCCTTCCTACAGCAGGCGGTGGTGTGAGTCTGGCCGTTGAGTCCCGGGGTCACCTTTGTGAGTCGGATGGGTCCTTGCATGGTATGCCGTTGGCTGCGCCTATGGCGGAGGATGCCTGGATTGAGGACTGGCACTGTGTTGTACGTCCGCGTCTGTTGGCTGTTGTTCTCGGTCGTGTGCAGTCCTCAGATGCGTTCGCCGGTACTGTTGCCGTTTGTCATGTTTCGTCTCCCGCCCATGTCTCCCATGGCTTCTGGATCATTGATTCAGGGGCCACTCAGCACATGACGTCATCTCGTGGAGATTTTGTGTTGTTGGGGCCTGTCGGTGACGTCCGTCACGTGCGTACTGGTTCCGGCCAGCTGCTCCCTGTCCAAGGTGTTGGTGTCGTGCGCTTTGTCGGGTGATCTTTTCTTGTCTGATGTCCTGTTTGTGCCTACTCTTGAAGTCAGTCTGTTGTCGGTCCCTACCCTTGATGATCAAGGGATGGACTTTGTTGCCTCCCGTGGTGTGGGTGCAGTCTTGTTCCGGTCCTCCAGTCGCCCCGTGCTTCGTGGCCTTCGTTGCAATCGGTTGTATCGTGTTCCTCTGTTTGCGCTTGTCCCTTCTACTGCAGCTGCCGCCTATGTGCATGTTGCTCCGTCACTCTCTCCCGAGCACACACATCTACTGCATTGCTGCATTTGCCATGTGCACACTGCCGCCGTTTGCAGTCTGCTCCGTCATCAACCAGCTGTTGGTCTTGACCCTGGCACGTTCCCTACTCCTTGCACTGCCGACTGTCTTGACTACGCGCAAGGCAAAATGCATCGCCCGCCTTTCCCCACTTCTGACTCCTGCATTCTTCACCCGCTTGCACTTGTCCATGTTGATGTCATGGGACCACTTCCTGATGAGTTTGCAGGTGCTGGTGGTCGCTACGTCCTTTGTCTGACCAACGACTTCTCTTGCTTTCATTGGGACTTTGCCTTGCGCCAAAAGAACGATGTCGGACTTATCACTGAATCATTGCTTGTGCAGGTTGAGCGTGCTTGTCAGCGCCGGCTTGCCGTTTTTTCTCTGATTGTGGTGGGGATTTTCTGGGTCCCACTGCTCATTTCCTCCTGTCTCAAGGGGTGCGTCTTGAGTCCTCGGCCCCCTATACGCCACAACAAAGCGGTGTTTCTGAGCGCTTGAACCGTACTCTGGCCAATGGTGTTTGCACGCTCCTTTCTGAGTCTGGTCTCTCTTCGGTGTTCGCGTTTGAGGCCATGTGTTACATGACATGGGTGTGGAACCGCGTTCCTCATGGTCCATTACCCCGTCAGGTCACGCCGTTCGAACGCTGGCATGGTCGTCGCGCAGACCTGTGCCTCGCTCGGGTGTGGGCCAGCATCGCCAGTGTTTGGCTCCCTGACGATCAGCGCGATGGTAAGCTGTCCTTTCGCGGCCGTCTCTGCCCCTTCTTGGGCGTGTCTTTTGAGTCCAAGGCCTGGCGCTTTTGGGACCCCGAACGGCGTCGTGTCGTTGAGTCTCGCGATGCTCTCTTCTTCGAGACGTTCTCGCACGATCATCCGTGTCCTGGTTCCTCGCCTGTACCCTTCCCTTGTGCTGGGAGGGGGTGGTGTCTCTATTTTTCCCTCTGGCGATGCATGCATTCCCACATCTTCTCCCTTGTCCACGCCATCCCCATCTGCGCCAGTCCCCACTCCTTCCACTTCTACATCCGCACCTGCGTCTGCGTCTCTTTCTTCACCTACATCATCCCCTGCAACGCCCTCTGCATCATCACCCATGTTCTCATCTGGGACACCTTCTGCAGCATTGCCTACATCCTTGCCTGCGGCACCCTCTGCGGCATCACCTACGGCATCCTCTGCACCCTCACCTGCATCAGTGTTGGTGGCACCCTTTGCAGCATCTCCTGCGTCCTCGCCTGCCTCTTCTCTGGCTGCTTGGTCACCACGGCCTCCGCCCATGTCGATTCCTTCTGTCTTGAACCCGGTTGCACGCTTGCCCATGTCGGCTCCCTCTGCCTTCAGTCGAGCCCCTGGAGGCCGCTTTCGGCCCTTACCGGTGCCCTCTTTCACAGCCCCTGTTCCTCCTCGTCTAGTTGAGACCTCACGGTCCACCCGTCCTGCTATTCTGTCGGTTCCCACCGATCCTCTGGGTTACACCGGTCTCGACGCTCTTGGCATGTTTGCCAATGTGGTCCAGCCTAGCACGGCCTTAGGATACTCCTTGATTGCTGAGGAGTTCTACCGGGTTGTCGCAACTAGAGAGTCTACTCTGCCTGTGCGAAGCGCCTCAGTGGCCACCGCGCTCGCTGTGCGGAGCCTCGGTGGGCTCCCACTCGAGCCAAATACTGTGCGTCAGGCCCGCTTTGCTCCAGATGCCGCTCTCTGGGAGTAATCCATGTGCAAGGAGCTTGATGCTATCCGTACACATGGCGTCTATGAGAGCGTTCAGCTGCCACCTGGTCGCAAGGCCATTGCGGCCCGCTGGGTGTACCGCCGAAAACTGAAGCCTGATGGCTCAGTTGAGCGCTACAAGGCTCGCCTTACGACTAAGGGATTCACCCAAGTGCTGGGCGTGGACTTTGATGCTACCTTTACCCCTGTGGGCAAGTACACCACCGCCAAGGCACTCTTGAGCCAGGTGGCCCAGCATGACTGGGAGTTGAACCAAATAGACATCAACAACGCCTTCTTGCACGGACGCCTCAACGAGGAGATCTACTTGGTCCAGCCCCCTGGCTTTGAGGATGGTACTGACCGTGTCTGGTGCCTCCGCAAGTCCTTGTATGGGCTTAAGCAGTCGCCGCGTTGCTGGAACCTTGAGATCTCTGCCACCCTTGAGCGTGGTGCTTATCGTTGCAGTCCGGTTGATGCAGCGCTCTTTGTGAGTGCTCCATCGCCACCCGTTGTCGCCATTTTGGTCTACGTCGACGATCTTCAGATCGCCTCTCTAGATCCTCACGCTGTCCAGGCTGTAAAGGCACTCCTCCAGTCTGAATACAAGATGAAGGATCTTGGCCCAGCCCGTGTGTTCCTGGGCATAGAGATTGAGCGTGGCCGTCAGCGGCGCATGCTGCACGTGTATCAGACCAGGTACGTTCGGAACTTGGGGGAGCGGTTTGCTGACTTGTTGGCTGCCGCTCCACATGCCTCCACACCCATGACACCTGCTGGGCAAAGGCTCCTGAAGACCATGGACCCAACTCGTCTCGGGGAGCCAGTCGAGGTCTCGACCTATCTCTCGGTCATTGGTTCCTTGATGTTTCTCGGTACCACCACTCGTGCAGACGCAGCGTTTGCTGTGAAATTCTTGTCACAGTTCTTGCAGTCCCCGCGTCGCCTCCATCTTCAGGTTGCGTTGCATGTTGTCCACTGTATTGTGTCCACCCCTCACTTGGGCTTGCGTTTTTGTGCCCAGCCCTCTGTCGTGGTTGAGGGGTACAGAGACATCGATTGGGCACAGGATCGCGATGCTCGCAGTCGGTCGAGCTACACGCGACACATCTTCCTTGTCGGGGGCACATCCATCTCTTGGAAGAGCGGGAAACAGGGTTGTGTCACGTGTAGCTCGACTGAGGCAGAGTACGTTGCCTTGGGTGCTGGGGTCTGTGAAAGCATTTGGTTCTGTTGTCTCATGTAGCAGCTGTGCCAGCCCATTCATTGCATCACACTGCGTTGTGACAACGAGAGCACATGCCGCATTGCTGAGCATGATGGCATGCATCACACCCGCACCAAGCACATCAACATTGAGCATCATTTTGTGCACAAGCGCATTGCTTGTGGCAAAGTTCGCTTGCTTGGCGTTGGCACACAGCACCAGCGTACTGACTTTCTGACGAAGGCGCTGGGCGACGACAAGTTCAAGGAGGTTGTGCATGCTGTTGGTCTTCATTCTCTGCGCGTTGATCCTGGCTGATGTGTGTCTGGCTGTCCTTGTTTGCTTCTCCCTACTGCTCATGCTCTTTGTACTTGTCATCTCGTGTTGTGCCCCATATCTCCTTGTGGCATCTGGCGCCGTCAGGTCATGGGGGAGTGTTGCTGTGTCAGTTTTGGTGACCTCTGGACTTGACGCCACTCACTCACTACCTTGGCACACTCACCTCCACCTTACACAGTTCCGTGTGCTCACAGGAAGTTTCTCGGTGGCCAGCTCTCTGAGCTCGTTTTATCAGCGACCTTGCTCTTGCCTTTTCATAGATTTTGTTGCATAGGGCTGCTTTTTCTGCTTCCGCTGCTTCTTTCCATTCGTCATTCTGACAACCGAGCAGCCCGTACTAAACCCGGGACCCAGCTCTCTCTTGTCTGCAAGGTAGTGGCACATTAGTGGCTATTTTCTACACCCTAGGTGCCCGGCTTGCACTGAGGTGCACGCGCGTTGCCTAGGCGAGGGAGGATAGCTACCTCCCTCGCTTATTCTTGTTTTGGTACTCTTCACTCTTTTAAGGATATCTTTGCCGTCTCTCAACCGTTTCAAGCACCATCTGTCACATTGTGCTCCTCACAGTGTGCTTTCCCACACAGCGTGTTGCTACGGAGGTTGTCTCTTTCCGCCACAACAATAAGTCCCATGCGCCCCTCTGCCAGAATGAAAAGTCTCATCCGTCCTTTGCTGTGATTTGTGACATTCCCGTTGACCTGTACAGATTACTATGACCACTCGGCCGTGTCCATGCTCGTGCACATCCCTGATGCGGACCCTGGTTGTACTGGTGCGTCATCTGGTGGCGGATTACCAGCTTGGAGCTGACCGACGACCATTCCACAGCTCTGGACGCTACCCGGGACCTCCTGCAGTTTTTCTGCTGCACGTTGGAGTCTATTGGTGGACTGGACATGGGCCCGATTTACATGTTTTTGCTTTGTGTGTCCACTGTTTGATGCCAGATGCATACATGTGACCAGTCGTAGTGTCCAGCTTTTGATCTTGCACATCTAGGTTCAGACGGCGTAGCGTTCTCACATGTCTGCGTAGAGTTACGGCGAAAACAGTGGTTCTGGGCTGGTTTTAGGACAGATCTTGCACTGCCGTCTGCAACACCCGCCGTGCACTACGGCAGGTACTTATGCCATGGACCTGTCATTTTTCATTTCAATTTGCAAATGCTATTGAAGAATTTGAACACTTTGCCTTGTGTCTCCTAGCCAGACCCTTGCCGTTGTGTGCACGACTTGTGACTATCGTCACCGTCTGACCTGGCACTGACGCCTAGTCAGCGGCTGTGTCGCTAGAAAGCTTCCACACATCTTGTCATGGTAGCAGAGCGGCAAGACAGTTCTCACCAAGCTGCGCAGCAGAGACACAGCAGAGCAGCAGCAATGAGAGTCAACACTGTAGCAGATCCACCGGGACCTATCGACGACGACAACCGATCGCCGTCGACGTCGCTCACCATCACCACGTGAGACTCCATCAGCAACAACCGCTACCGGCAGCAGGCGACAGCTGCACTAGACTGCAATCCCCAGCACCTGCTGACATTGGCATATGTAGCAGCAGCAGCATTAGGCAGCAGCAATAGCAAGGCGGCAACAGCGGCGGCAGCAGCGGCGGCAGTTGCACAGGAGCAGCGCAGCAACAGTTGTGGTAGTAGCATAGCAGCAGCACATCAGCAGTGGCAGCAGTAGCGACGACAGTAGTAGCGCAGCAGCAATACCGGCAATAGTGCGCGGTGGCGGCAGTAGCGTGTAACAGCCGCAGTGCACAACAGTAGTAGCAGCACGCAGTTGCTGCCACGGCCGCGCACGCAGTCGCCCGGCGGCCACCCCGCACAAAGTTGCACGGCTGTTGCTCCAGCTAACGCTGCAACAGTAGTAACAGCAGTTGATCGGAAGCTTCTATGTAGCTTCCGCGTGGTTGCTGCAGAGTGGCCGCCTGCAAAGGTCGACAAAAAAGAGGGGGAAGGCGACATCAGCATTTTCCCTTGCTGACGTCATCAAGTCCTGCTGATGTCAGCAACTTCCTGCTGGCATCAACACTTGCCTGAGTGAAGTTTTTGGTCAAATGGTCAAAAGCTGCCAGCATTTCAATATCTCGAGAAACGCTCACGTTTCTGCAATTCGATCACGTTGACGTCTCAACCCATCATGAGCACCAACATGGCTTGCTCCAGCGTCAAGGGAAAAAGGGTACTAGATCCCTCCTCTTCCTCCTCACGGGTCATGAGCAAACGTTCGCAGGCTATTGAGGACGTGCGGAGCCAGCAGGACGAGATGTGTCGCCTACTGCGGGAGTAGAATGACGCCATCCGTACTCTCACCGAGCTTCTTTGAGGTCATTCCATGACTCCACGACAGACCTCTGAGGGAGCGGCCGGGGTCGCACCCTCTACACAGCAGCCAGTTCCAACACCGGAGACAGGTTCTGGAGCCGACCCGCCACCTCTTGATCCTTGGGACGAGGATCCAGACATGCCAGGCATGGAGGGTGACTCCCCCGAGCGCGAGATTTGTGTGCTTCAGGAGCATCTCCGCCAACTTCAGATGAGCTCTCGGCCCCCACACACATCTCGCTTTCCCGAGTTTCGATCGTTACCTGACCTCCACCCTAGCAACTTCCCTCTTCCCAGCGTCTTTTCCATCCCTCGTTCTTCCCAGCCTGTGGTTGTTCTCCCTACGGAGCGGCAACCTAAGGACTTCGGGACACCACCCCCACGGTATGTCTGCGATGATGGCTTTGACTCCTGGGAGATCCTCTTCCAGGTTTGGGCCACTTCAGAGGGTGTGTGGCCCTACTACTACGGTCCGTATCAGACTATAGACCAAGCACAAGTGCTGATTGCGGCTAGGGCAATGCGCGGACTTCTCTACGCTATGTCGCGCGAGATCGTCGTTGACTTTTGCACGTTCCTTGGTAAGGCGGGCAGAGGCACCGGCGCTTATCCATGTTGGGACCTAGCCTTATCCCTGCATGTTGTAGAGACGCACGCCACTCACGCCATGCACATTCGTGCCTTTCACTCCTTTCGTCAGGGGCCTGCCGAGCCTGCAGCCTACTATAGGCGATGCGCCATGCGCATTTACATGCGCCTTGGGACCTCAAGAAGTACACAGCTGTGGGCGCTGTGCATGATCATGCTTGGAGTTGGCCTTGAGCACACAGACATCTTCACGAGGTACAACGACACCGTGCTCGAGCCTTTTTTGGCCTCAGTGCAGCTTCTCCCCTGGGCGCACCACCTCTTCCTCTAAGTGACTTCCGCCCGTGAGGCAGCCGTGGCTCATCAACAGACCTCCATTACTGTAGCAGTCATTTCATCACCACCGATGCCCCTCCTGCACACTCCTTCTCCATCCTATGTCATGTCCTTCTCCTCCCCTTCCACCCCAATTAAACCAACTCAGCCACAGGGTATCGCGGCAGCAGCACAAGAGAAGAAGGGGCGACGGAAGCGCGGCTCGGGCTAGCAGCAGTCACAACAGCAGCCGTCATCGGGCAGTAGCAGTGGACGCTCCATTCACTGCTACAACTGTGGAGGCGCCCATACCTACACTGAGTGCAAACAGCCGCTCGACTGAGTGCGGACTACTCGTGGGCTTCGGGCTGCGCACGCACTACGGTTTACGTCGAGCAGCACATCCTTAGGGCGCGCAACGACCATGACCGCAGAAGTTCCCGCTTCACCACCGGCAACCAGCGGTGACCAAGACCCACATGACCACACCATCGCTGAGCTTCGACACCTTTTGGCGCTTGGCTTTCATGGAGGTGCGAGTGTGTTGTCACAGGCGGGTGGTTCACAGACTGTCTGTTTGTCTGTCCTTGTGGTTCGGGATGAATCGTGTGGGGGGGGCACAGTCGGCATGTGATGATGATGGGCCTGACTGTATGGATTGGATTCATGCATCTCACCTTTGTGCCCTTCTTCAATCCTCCCCACTTGCTACCCAACGTCCGTCTGAGGCCAAGTGTTTGATTGCCCGTTGTACAGTGACGTCCTCTAGTCATGATTCCGGTGGCACTTGGATCATCAAATCCGGTGCCACTCATCACATGACATGTCGTCGTTGTGATTTCGTTGTTCTCGGCCATGTTGCATCTATTCGTTTCATCCACACATGCTCTGGTCAGTCCTTGCCAATCCAGGGTGTTGGGGTTGTATGTTTTGATGGTCCGTCTGGCCCCCTGTATCTTTCTGAGGTGCTGTTTGTGCCTGATCTTGAGCTCAGTTTGCTTTCTGTACGTGCTTGCACACTGATGGGACTCCTTGTGGAGCACACTACAGAGTCCGTGACTGTGACTGCAATTGACACTCGTAGCGTTGTTCTTTATACCTCTGTTGCGGATTACATGTATCGTGTCTCTCGGACTTCTGCTCCTTGCTTTTCCTCCCCTTCCGCTTGTCTTTTTGTCACTAGTTTTTTGTCTCCTGAACACAAGTGATTGCTTCATCTCCGCCTGTGTCATGTAGGCTCCGACACTGTGTCAAAGCTCATTCTGACACAACCCCTCCTCGGTCGTGGCGCTGCTTCTTTCAAGATGCCACCCAAGACCGACTATCTCTTCTACGCTCTGCATAAGCTATAGTGTTGCACCTACCTTGACTCCCGTTCACGCGCACCTCACCCTCTCGAGTTAGTCCATTCGGACCTTCTTGGTCCCCTTCTCGTCGAGCCTCTGTCTGATCGGGGTCGATACGTCCTGACCCTGACTGATGACTTCACCCGGATGCGGTGGGTCTACAGCCTGCGCCAGAATAGTGACACCGCACTCGCGGTTCGCCTCTGGCCAGTGATGGCTCAGCGTCAGTCCTGCCACAAGATGCACACCTTCCGCTCGGATCGTGGCGGCGATTTTCTTGGCAAGATGGACAGCTTCTTCGCCGAGCATGAGATTTTTCACCAGATCTCTGCTCCTGCTCTCTTGAGCAGAACGGTGTTTCTGAGCGCTGGAATGGCACCATGGAGGATGCAGTTTGTCATATGCAGTCTGAGTGTAGTATTCCGGAGTCCTTCGCTTTTGAAGGCTTTACCTACATGATGTGGGTCTGGAACCGCCTCCCGCACGGTCCTCTTCCGGACCACATCACACCGTATGAGCTCTGGATCGGCCACTGTGCTGACCTGCGACTTGCTTATTTCTGGGGATCCTTGGCTTCTATGTGGTACACTGAGGACCAGTAGGAGTCTAAGGTCTCACCGCGGGGTCGCTTGTGTGCCTTCGTTGGCAAAACCTCATGGTCGAAGGCATGGCGTTATTGGGACCCTGATTGTCATTACATTGTTGAGTCACGCAATGTGCTCTTCATTAAGTCCCTCATCTACCGTGATCTGACTTTGATCGCATCGTTGTCTGTCATACACGTTCCTATGTGTGAGGTTTCTCAAAGGATGGGGGAGTCTGCGCCTGCGAGCACTGCTCGCCATGATGATGTGTTCGTTCGAGCTCCCTCCACTTCTTTGGCTCTTAATGACCCAGCGATCATCGCTATCAGTCCAAAGATCTCTCCAGCCATGCCGGCGTCTACCATTGTCCCCTCGCTCCCCACAGGTACCCATGATTGTGTACCTGTGCATACTCCTGTGACCGTACCTATGTCCGCCGACACTCTTGCCTTTGTGTGTGGACCTGCCTCACATGCTCCTACTGTCACACCAAGCCTTGTATATCCCACACCCACATCTCCTCGTACGGTATCACTAGCTCCCTTGCCTCAGCCCTTTCCAGCACCGATTGTGCCCGTTCCTCAGCCTGAGGTGCACCCCTTGAGCCCAAGTTACTCCCGTGAGCGTGGCGGTTGTCTTCGGCCATTAGACTCTGGAGCTTAGCGAGTGTCTAGTCCCGCACCCAGGCGCTCCGCTCGCAGCATCGCGAGTGGTGATCCCAGCACAAAGGCCCTAGACCTCAGTGTCCGCATTGAGCACACAGAGGTACATCGAGTGTGTCCCGTAGGGCATGATCTTGCCACTCGCGAGTTTCATATCACTTGTGATGTAGTAGCCGATCTTGTGGTCATTAGACCTAGCACTGAGGCATGCGCTCTTGCCACACAGAGCTCTCCCTCTATGACGCCTGACTCGGGCACACAGAGGGAAGCTCTCTTGTCACAAGATGCTGACGCTTGGCGTGCTCCGTGCGAGGATGACCTTTGCGCCATCTGAGTGCACAGAGTTTACGAGCTAGTCGACCTTCCACCTGGGAGGAAGGCTATTCAGGTCAAGTGGGTCTTTCGCAAGAAAGTGAAGCCGGACGACTTACTGAAATGCCACAAGGCTCGCTTGGTCATCAAGGGGTACTCTCGGATTGAGGGCATTGATTGCCCCTGTCGGCCGCATGACCTCAGCTTGAGCTCTATTTGGTGTAGTGGCTCAGCATGACTAGGAACTGCACCAAATGGATGTGAACAGTGCGTTCCTCCATGGCTCTCTGGATGAGGAGATTTACGTGGCTCAGCCACCAGGCTTTGAGGACGGTGACAAGGTTTGTCACTTGCGCAATTCCTTGTACGCTATCAAGCACTCTCCTCGGTGTTGGAACCAGGAGATCACTGGCACCCTGACTCGTGCGGGAAATGTATAGAGCAAGGCAAATCCCTCTCTCTTCATCTGACGGATGCCTGAGCGATTCACCACCATCTTGGTCTATGTTGACGACCTTCTTATCGCATCTCCTTCATTGGAGGCTGTGAAGGAGGCCAAGGCTGTCCTCCAGAATGCCTACAGGATGAAGGACCTTGGTCTTATAGCGGTGTTTCTCGGCATAGAGATCGTGCGAGACTGCAGACGTTGTACTCTGCTACTACATCAGGCGCGATACGCACGTGTTGTAGGGGAGCGCCTTAGTGACGTCATTGGCACACTGCCCACAGCTTCTACACCTCTCACGCCTGATGGGCAGGATGCCCTGAAGGTGGATGATCCCACACAACAGGGGGAGACAGTGGATGTGACCCTGTACATCCGTCTCATCGGGCCTCTGATGTACCTGGCCACTACCACACGTCATGACATTGCATTTTACGTTAACCTCCTTGCCCAGTTTTCACAGGCTCCAAGTGCTAGAGCCCTTCACGCAGCTGTGCGAGTGGTGCGGTATGTGGTCTCCACACCGCACCTCGGACTCTGCTTTCGCCGGCAATGTTCGATGGTCCTTGATGGCTACACCAACAGTGACTGGGCCTGGAGTCCAGATGGACGCAGTCGCATTGGTTACGTGTTCCTGCTCGGTGGGACCATTGTGTCCTGGCGTAGCGGGAGGCAGGAATGCATGGCACATAGCTCATTCGAGGCAGAGTACGTTGCTTTGGGTGCAGGGGCTGCTGAGGCAGTATGGCTAGAGCGCCTATTCCTTGAGCTTGGCCAGATAGTACCCGCCATTGTGCTTTGTTGCGACAACCAAAGTGCTCTTACCATAGTGGAGAACTCTAGTATCTTTCATGCTCGCACAAAGCACATTACAGTTGAGCATCATTTTGTGCATGATCTGGTGGAGCGATACGTGATCTCCGTCATTTGGGTTGGCACTGACATGCAGCGTGCTGACTTCTTGACAAAGGCACTAGCACGTGAAAAGTTTTTGGTGGCCATTCGTTCTGTGGGACTTTGCCCCTTGCGTGAGAGTGGTTGAGTGTGGAGTGTGTTTGTGTCCGTGTCACATTTGTCGTTGCATTCGTTGTACTCGTCTCAGTGCTACACGTGTATAGACATGCGTACCATCGGGTCATGGGGGAGTGTTGTGATTTGTGACGTTCCTGTCAACCTATACAGTTTACTATGACCACTCGGCCATGTCCATACTCATGCACATCCTTGATGCGAACCCTGGTGGTATTGGTGCGTCATCTGGTGGTGGACTACCAGCTTGGAGCTGACCGACGACCGTTCCAGAGCTCTGGATGCTACCCGGGACCTCCTGAAGGTTTCCTACAGCATGTAGGAGCTTATCGGTGGACTGGCGGTGGACCCGATCTACATGTTTTTTCTTTGTGTGTCCACCGTTTGATGCCGGATGCATGCATGTGACCAGTTGTACCGTCCGGCTTTTGATACTGCATGTCCAGGTTGAGACGGTGTAGCGTTCTGACATGTCTGCGCACAGTTATAACAAAAACAGTGGTTTTGGGCCAGTTTTATGACAGATATTGCACTGCCGTGTGTAAGGCTGCACACGGATCCTAGGCTCCGCGGTACCCTACCCGTGAATTCGGATCCAGATCCGGATTCGCGGTTCCGGATCCAGGATTGTGGATCTGGCTTGTATCTGCGGATCCTGACCCGGATCCTATGGCAAAGGGAGGGGATTTGGGGTAAAAAAAAACCTGACTAGACTTCCGGCTCAAGTCATCCATGTAGCCCGCTCATTTGCACATTTGAAATCAAACAGCTGAACATGCGCGGCATATTTTGGACCGGCAAACTACTTCGCGACACGTCTGCGTGGCTGGCGCATGCATCATGCGTGTCAACTGCGTGAAACCTGTCAAGTTGCCAGCCTGGAGATGGCAACTTGACAGTTCATTCGTCTCATATCTTCTTATGTGTTGACTGACCAACCACCTGTAGCCCCATAACATCATCAGCACCATGGATGGCCGCATATGGTTTGGGCAAAGGCAGCCGTCGATGGACATTGTCATTGCACTGCCACGTTGTTTAGAAGCAAAACACATTGTACATGACTCCCAAGATCCAGATCCAGGATCCGTGAATATAAGGATCCGTTGTACATGACTCCCAAGATCCGGATCCAGGATCCGTGAATACAAGGATCCGTGAATCCAAGGATCCGTTACCCCGGTTCCGGATCCAGGTGCAGGACCCGTCGCACGGATCCGGATCCTTTTGATTATCCGCGGATAGGAACCGTGTGCAGCCTTAGCCGTGTGCGACACCCGCCGTGCGCTGTGGCAGGTACTTATGCCATGGATCTGTCATTTGTCATTTCTCTCTGCAAATGCTATTGAAGCATTCTGACAATTTGCATTGTGTCTTCTAGCGAGACCCTTGCCGTTGTGTGCACAACTTGTGACTGTCGTCACCGTCTGACCTGGCACTGATGCCTAATCAGCCTCTGTGTCGCTAGGAAGCTTCCACTCATCTTCTCACCCTTGCCCCAGAAAAACAAAGCCCCATGTACCCCTCAGAAATGTTGAACTTTCTATCTGATGGCATGTTTTTGGTTTTGTGTTGTATAATGGTGAGCTGCTAACATTATTTCAGTTTTCAAAGATTTTGCACTTGATTTCGTGCATGCAAACGTCATTCACGTTCGCGCGTTACAACGTACAGTGTGACGGCAACAATGTAATAACCTGTTTACAAAGTAATCGCCGGTTGAACGTCGTTCTTGTGCCCTTAAGTTGGGGGTATGTCGTCGTTCCCAACATTGTTCATTGTTCATTTCGGTCGGGTTCTTGATATCCCACTAACCGAACATCTTCATGGCCGTCTTAACAACGTCACCATTATCCTCGTCAGCACCGGAATATCACCTGCTCAAGCCTGGGAGATGAGTTGGCAGGCATTCATTCACTTGCATCCATACGTGTTGCCAAACCTAACACTTGCCTGGCCAGCTGAGCAAGTGGTAAGCGGGCCAATTAGACTGTGCTGATCCACGCGTGACAGTTGTCCCTCTTGCAATTGCAACGACAGCCTGTGAAGATGGGCCGTTGACATGTTGCTGTCACATCCTTGCAACCGCCGCTCGCCATGGACATGCAAAAGGGTACAGGAAAGAATGGTTTCAAATCCATTTTGACAGACGACAAAGATATGCGCAATGATACAAGACTTTGTGTTCGAGAGAACGTACCGGCGGACATGTCTTTTATCCTACGTCTGAACCCATCCTCTGTTGGTCCAACTAAGGGACGTGATGTCTCGACAGGGTGGCGCTGAGCTCAATCCAATCTCTTTCAGTCTCGCATTGTCGTTGTTGATGCCGTCACCGTGGCTACCAACCATGCCGCTGTTGTGGTTGTCCCTTGTAACTTTTGGATGGTGGACCACGTCACAGAGCACACCTATAATCCTATTCAAAAGGGAAAATGGGATACATAGGTTGCTATTTTGTGTACAAAATACCCGCCGTTTTGGATTGTTCACCAACTACACGCGTGGCAACTTGCCACGCGACCAAGTCCTGATGAGAATGATCTGTCCCACGCTCAAGATCCGGCACTGCGGTGGAACCCCAATAACCCTCTTCCGATCGACACAACAGGGGCATTTCACGATGTGATATTTTGGTTGGAGAGGGATTGGAACGATGACTGGTGGTCCTGACGGTTGGACGAGTGGGACGCCCTCCCAGAGAATCAACCCCCTGATGAGCCACCCCGTGCTCCCAGGTCCACCGATGTCCAGGAAGCCGGACCGGTTAGGTTTAGCATGGGGCGTCATTGCGTCCTGTCCCTCCCACATGGCCACCTCGGTAAATCTTACCTTGTGTCCCCAGTGTTTATTGTCTCTTCTTTGCTTGTGAACAAGACAACCGAGTGGTTTCAACTACAGTTGTGTAATCATGCTGTAGACAAAATGATTTTCTATAATGGTATGCACTTCCATGGACAGGAGATTCTGACAACTAACCATGTCACGGCCCCAAGAAGCGGAAGGAGATGCCAAAGGAACCAAAGGAGGGGATTTTTTTCGACAACATGGAAGTGGCTTGTGCGTTTGTGGAGGATTACACGGTCAACAACCGCTTTGGTATCAAGTGGATCCGCACTGAGCCTGCAAAAGTCCACGTGACATGCGCACAAGCCAAGAACAAGGGGTGTTCCTGGCTCATCCGGGTCAGTGTTACAAGCAAGTTTGGACACGTGACCGTGTCCCACTATGCCGACGGACACAAGTGTGTCCCTAGCATTGGTCACGGCAATCCGGCAAGGCATAAGGGGTGGGTGACATGCAAAATTTTGGAGGCCCTTCACCATGACCCGACAGCTTCAACTACAACCCTGCGGTAGGTTCTCCAAGAAAGGACCGATGTAAACATGTCGGACATCACGCTGTACCGCGCCAAGACACGGGCCAAGGAAAATTTGATGGGTAAGATGACTGACACGTGCAGCCTGTTTCCCTCCTAAGTCAAAGAGGTGAGTACCACTGTTTGTTTTTTTTTCCCTTGCAGAGTGGTTGCACCCCTTCCTCTACTTCTTTTTACACGTGTATGTCCACGTGCTACATGTAGCTGAAATACATTGACCCAGGTACACACATTGTGCCGCACAAAGACGAGAACGATGCCAACCTCTGGACTTTTGTCGCTCGAGGAGGCCCTTGGACCGTTTTTATGTAGAGTCGGCAAATTGTGACCATGGATGCCACATTCCTAAAAAACAGTCATAAGCAAGTCCTGTTGCTTGCCCATTTGTTATGCCAACGACCATGCAGTTCCGATGGCGTGGGCACTAGAGTGGATTGAGGATGAGAAGGAGTAGAAATGTCTTTGCGCACTGCTAGCACTTGCCTATCCCATTGCTGCACATTCTGAAACTTACATCATCATGGACAGGGAGAAGGGGTTGCAGAAAGCACTACAAAAGTATCTGACTAGTGCCACTCACACCTTTCGCGCTTGGCACATACGTGAGAACGTGCGCACAAGTAACAGGAAAAAGACCGCCCACTGGGCATGAAAGTGTGCACATGCGCTTGATGTCAAATAATTGGAGAAGGCCACCACCCACCTACGTCAAGTGAGTGCGTCCGCGTACGCCAGCATAATACTATCACCTTTTCTTGCTGGCATAAAAAATGTTGGCGTCATCATCGGCTGTGCTGACGTTAGCAATTTCGGGGTCAAAATGTCATTTTTTCTCTTGATGATTCAACTCCTCAAGAAATGTCGTTGGTTTCTTGTTTGGATCATTTTCATGTTCCGCCCCATACTGAGCGCTTCGATGGCGCTAGTCTGTAACAAAGGCAAAGGCCTCGGAGACCCCTCCTCTTCCTCCTCTTCGGGCATCATGAGTCCACGGTCGCAGTCAATCGCAATCGGTGAGCTTTGTTGGACGGATGATGAGATAGAGCCAGAGTAGTAGCGGTAGAGCGACGTGTTTTGGGATATTACTGAGCTACTACGGGGTCGTTTGGGAACCTCAAAGCAGCCACCAGGGGGATCTACAAGAGGGCACCATCTATTCAGCACTCTACACTATACACATCGTTGTGGATTCAGTACCCCTTATCATAGGTTGACACCTGGGATGAAGATGAGATAGAGGATGACATACGCAAGGACAAGATTTGTGTCTTTGAGGAGCGCATTCATGAGCTACGTCTGGGGTCACAGCCTCTTGCCCCGCCACCTTCTTGCCGTTAGGATGAGGCACGTTGTTCACCGGCATTCCCTTTTGGTGGCGTTTCTCTCACTGGTGGTCTCCCTATACCCCGTCCAACATCGCCCAAGCCTGAGGTCGTCCTCTCCACGTAGCGGCGACCGAAAGAATTTGAGACACCTTCACCCTGTTCCGGTAGCGACGAGGGATTCGATTGCAGGGAGACCTTGGTTGAGGTTTGGGCCAATCTTGAGGGTGTCCAGGCTTACTACCACAGCCAGTGCCAGACTTGCTACACTCACCAGGTCTAGAAAACAACAAGAACAATGCGCGGTCTTCTCTATGCCATGCCGCAGGAGACTATGGTTGACTTCCGGCCCTTTTTAGGTGAGACCGAGACCGGGACTAGAGCAGATTTGCGCCAAGGCTTGGAGCTGGCCTTGACACTTCTCGTTACGGAGACCCATGCTACGAAGGCGGCCCGACTACGTGAGTTTCACTCCCTCCATCAGGGTCCAATGGAGCTTGCAGCTGACTACTGGAGGCGCGTAATGGGCCTTTACACGCGCCTTAGGACCGGTGGTAGGACACAGTTGTGGGAACTCGATACCATCATGATGGGGACGCAATTGCACCACGTGAAGCTCTTTACAAGCTTCAACCGTGTGGCTCTCCATGAGTTGTCAGGGTCACTCAAGTTGTTTCCTTGGGCCGATTACTACTTCCTCCGAGCCACATCGGCTCATGAGGCTGCCATCGCCAATCAGCAGAGTCCACTTGTTGCAGCAGTGATTACGACCCCGCTTACGCCTCTGTCCCAGCTCACCAGTCCCACCTCCACCGCTTCCTCTTCCTCCTCCTCTATCTGAAGTCACCACACTCAGGGCAACGGAAGTACAGGGGAGGAAGGGAAAGAAGTGACGCGAGAAGGGACAGGAGCAGTAGTAACAGCAATGGTCGGCACGTAATGGTAATGGATGTTCTGTCCATTGCTACAATGATGGAGGCGCTCACCACTATACAGAGTGTGAGCAGCCCCTTGACTGGAATCAGATCATGCGCGGCCTTCATGCAGTACACATGCAATGGATTTCCTATATTGACACATGGCCGGGGCGCTCCTCAACCACGATTGCAATAGACGCGACTGTTTCACCAAGCAGCAACAGTCATATGGATCCTTGGGATTGCATGATCGTGGAGCTTCGTCAACTAGTGGCGCTTCGTACTCAAGGAGGTGTGAGTGTTTTGTCACAACCAAGTGGTCCGCAACAGCTTGTCTTACTACATCTATTGTCCATGATGATGCTTGTGGTGGAGCTCAGTTGGATTGCCATGAGGATGGGCCTAACTGTACCAACTAGCTTGATGAGTCGCAGATCCATGCTAATCGTCGTTATCCTGAGTCCTCTGCTGAGCGTCCAAGAGAGGTAGAGTGTTCTATGGCATGTTTCTTACTGTCAAGGATTGGTCATGAGCCAAGTGCTACCTCGATCATTGAATCTGGTGCCATCCATCACATGACCTATCGTAGTAGTGACTTAGTTTTGCTGGGTCCTGTTACGTTTGTTTGGTCTGTTTGCACGGGGTTTGGTCAGACGTTGCCTGTGTAGGGAGTTGGGGTTGTGCGGCTTGATGGTCCGTCTGGCCCCTTGTGCATTTTTCATGTGCTTTTTGTCCCTGCTCTTGAGCTCGACATGCTCTTTGTTTGTGCATGCACCAGGATGAGTGTCACTATTGAGTACTCTACCGGCTTTGCCACAAGGACTGCTCTTGACACATGCCATTGTGCTTTGTGCCTTTGTTGTTGATGACCCCTATCATGTGTCTTGTTACATTCCCTCTATTTCTTCTCCCCCCCCCTTATGTGCGTGTATTTGTCACTAGTGTTCTCTCCCTGAGCACCAACGCTTGTTACATCGTCACCTCTGCCATGTGAGCTCGGACATTCTGTCTAAGCTCATTTGAACTGAGCCAGCCCTTGGTATTGACGCAGCTTCCTTTGAGAAGCCGCCCAAGACCGATTTCCCAGGATAAGATGCATCGCTGCTCTTATCCTGACTCCTCCCAAGCACTGTGTCCAACAGGGTTGGTCCTCTTGGACCGCTCAGATCGTGATGGCAAGTTCTTAGGTGACATTGATGCGTACTTTGCTGAGCATGGTATCTTTCATCAGCTTTCTGTCCTTGCCATACCACAGCAAAACGGTGTGTATGAGCATTGGAACCGCACTGTGGAGCATGCGCTTCGCGCTCTATGGTCGTAGTGCGGTCTTCCAGAGTCCTTTGCCTTTGAGGGCTTCTCGTACATGACGTGGGTCTAGAACCGCTTGCCGCAATGTCCACTTTCAGACCATGTCATGCCGTACGAGTTGTGGTTTGGCCATCGTGCTGATCTCCGTCTCGCCTGCATTCGGGAGTCCCTCGCCTGTGTCTGGTACACCGAGGACCAACAGGGGTCCAACGTCTCACCTCGCAGACGTATGTATACCTTCCTGGGCATCTCCTCGCGATCAAAGGCCTGGCACTTCTGGGACCCTACTCGCCATAGCATTGTCGAGTCTCGAGATGCTTTCTTCTTTAAGGCTCCCACCTATCACAACTTGTCATGCATTCTGATGCTGGCCACCAACCACGTTCCTACTTGTGTGGCCTCCCAGCGGCTTGGGGAGTCTAGTCTTGCGGATGGGTCCGTCCGGGCCTCCTTACCTATGGTCCGATCTCTGGCTGCTGACGATCAAGCCATTGCGGTTGTGGGTCCAGTAGCCTCATCAGTTCCATCCGGCACACCTTATCCCTTGACGGTGTCAGACCCCTATGGCAAACCTGATCCTATGCCACTGTCTGTCCTCTATGACACTTGTGATCCCGTGCGGTTGTCAGACCCCTCGGGCACATTTCATCTCATGCCAGTGTCGGTCCCCTCTGACACATGTCATCCGGTGCGGGTGTCAAATCCCTTGGATACATCTCATCCCGTGCTAGTGTCGGTCCCCTCAGGCACACCCAATCGCGTACCAGTGTCAGTCCCCTCTGTCACACCCACTGTCGTGCATGCACCTATTTCACCTGTGGCTATGGCCTAGCAGTCTTCTCCGTAGCCTAAGGTGAGCACCTTTGCATCGGGCTACTTCCGCGAGCCCGGTGGTCATCTCAAACCACCGGCCTCTAGGGCTCAACGGACTGCTGACTCAGCGACTAGGCGCCCAACTCGTTTTGTTCAGAGTGGCGAGCCTAGCACAAAGGCCCCTGGCCGGAGTGTCCAGGCAGACTACACTAAGGTGCATCCGGGATGTCTTGTCATCCACGAGTTGGTCTCCCGAGAGTTCTCGGTTGCTTGCGATGCCACACCCGACCTTGTCCTGGTCAGACCGGGTCCGGCGGTATGTGTCTCAGACACCTGGAGCTCTCCCTTGACGACGCTTGATCCAGGTACGTTGAAGGAAGCACCCTTAACTCAAGATGCAGACTTGTGGCGTGTTGCTTGTGAGGACAACCATAGAGCCATCCGTGAGCACGTGATCTACAAACTTGTCGATCTCCCGCCAAGGCGGAAGGCTGTACAAGCCAATTGGGTCTTTTGCAAGAAGGTGAAGCCTAATGGTACACCGGATTGCTACAAAGCTCGCTTGATGGCCAAGGGATTCTTACAGGTTGAGGGTGTAGATTTCACAGACACCTTTGCACCCGTTGGCCGCATGACCACCGCTCGCGCTCTGTTCGGGGTAATTGCTCACCACGAATGGGAGTTGCACCAGATGGATGTGATTGACACGTTCCTCCACGACACCTTAGAGGAGGAGATCTACATGGTTCAGCCACCTGGATTCAAGGTTGGTGACAAGGTTTGGTACTTGCGCAAGGCCCTGTACGACTTGAAACACTCACCCAGGTGCTGGAACTTGGAGACATCCGACATAATGACACGTGCCGCTTATGTGTAGAGTGACGCAGACCTGTCCCTCTTTCTCAGACGAACAGCTGAGAGCATCACCGCCATCTTGGTCTACGTGGTCGAGCTCCGGATTGCGTCTCCTTCGATGAAGGCCGTGGAGGCCAAGGCAGTCAATCAGGCAGCTATGTTTCTTGGGATGGAGATCGTGCGTGGTCGTCTGCGACAGACACTCTTGTCGCATCAGGCATGTTACGCCCATGTTGTGGGGAGGTGGTTTGCTGACCTCCTTGGTGTAGTTCCCACAGCCTCCACCCCCATCACTCTCGACTCGCAGGATGCTCTGAAGGTGGATGATCCAACAAAGCAGGGGGAGACATTGGACGTGACCCTGGTCTTCCGCCTGATTGGCTCTTTGATGCACTTGGCCACTACCACACGACCCATCATTGCCTTCGCCGTCAACCTCCTTGCACAGTTTTCACAATGTCTTGGGACAAGAGCCCTTCACACGAATGTAGGAGTGGTGCGGTATGTGGTGTCCACACCGTACATCATACTCTGCTTTCCATAGTAGTGTTCGGTGGTAGTCGATGGCTATAGAGACAGTGATTGGGTGTGGAGTCCTCATGGGCACAGTCAGACAAGCTACGTGTTCCTGCTTGGTGGCACAACTGTGTCGTAGCGCAACGTCAAGTAGGGTTGCATTGCACGTAGGTCATCAGAGGCTGAGTATGTTGCTCTGGGGACTGGGGCTGCTGAGACGGTGTGGTTGCAACGTCTATTTTGTGAGTTGCGTCAGTCGGTGCCTTGCGTTGTTCTGCGCTATGACAGCCGGAGTGCTCTTCCCATTGCAGAGAACTCTAGTGTGTTTCATGCACACCCGAACCACATTGTTGTTGAGCATCACTTTGTGCATGATCTTGTGGAGCGACAGGTGATCTCCATCATCTGGGTCGGCACGGACATGCAGCAGGCTGACTTCTTGATCAAGGTACTTGCGCGCAAAAAGTTCATAGTGACCATTCGATCTGTTAGGCTTGCTTGAGAGTGGCTGAGAGTTGGGTGTGTGATCATGGAGTGTTGAGCATCTTGTTACGCTCCTATGTCAGTTTTGCACTTGTATGGACATGCGTACCATCGGGTCATGGGGGAGTGTTGTGATGTGAGTCGTCCGCGTCTCTTTGTACATCTTACTGTGACCACTCGGCCGCGTGCATGCTCGTGCAGATCCCTAATGCGAACGCAACCTGCGTTGGAGCATCGACGAATGGTGGCTCCATCCACCAGCAGTTGCCAGACAGCTGCCACGACATCATGGGTGCTTGCCAGGGTGCTTTGCGGTTTTTCTGCATATTCTACAGTTTTCTTACTGGACTGGCTCTCGAGCTTGATTTGCATGTTTTGCATTGTCTATCCACCAATTGATGCCAGAATTGTGTTTGTGACCAGTCGTACCATCCGGCATCAGACTTTGCATCTCGAGGTTGAGACACTGTTGCGTTTGGATATCTCTGCACAGAGTTACGGCCAAAACAGTGTATTTGGGCTGGTTTTAGGACAAACTGACACTGTCGTGTGAGAGGCCACAACATAGATCGTGGATAAAATTCATGTAAAAATGAAATAGTTTATGTGAACATGAAAAAACACAAAACTTCGTTGAGAGCTGATTGGAATCATTCTTGGACCCATTGAACCGGTCGCCTATGACGTTCCTCTACGCTTATTCATCTCATATGGCAAGAATAATGGAAAAAAATCATCTTATACATATTAAATCCCCTAGAAACCATCTTATGGGCGTCAGAACAACATTATGGGCTTGTTTCCTTGATTATCTTAGCCAAGATCCAAAAAAACTCAAAATGCGTCTGAAGTCCTTGAAGTTTAAGTATCCAGTCCGAATTTTACAGATTCAGATTTTTTTTACCATTTTATACAAATTTGTTTCGACACATTAGCTTCTGCTGACTCCCAATCAAATGCTAGATTTGGGAGCCGGGGTCAGCCCCCCCCCCCCCCCGGTCGGTACTGAGGTAGCCTCGTTTCAGTCGGTCACGACAAGGGGCGAAAATATGATGGTTCGTAATCTATGTTCGAATCGTGTGTAGACTAGATTACTTCTGTGCCAGGGGATGCCCCTCGAGGTCGTTGGCGAAGGTGCTTGCGGCATGCGCATTGGGGGTCGCCGCAAGAGTTATGGGGAAGCAAGCAGGCGCGCAACAGCGACGGCAGCCCCCGACTGCTCGTTCCGTGTGAGGAGAGATTCCCGAAATCCAGCGGCTACCTCGAGCACCTTCTGCGAGACTACGGCGCGCATCCCTGTCGCGCTGGCAGGCTGCCTCCGTCGCGCCCGCCCATTCGCCTCGAGCAATGGTCGTCCGCCGCCCGCAACCCTGGCGGCACGTGGGACTCCCACCAACTCCGCAACTGCGAGGCTGGATTGAGCGGCTATGGTTTGTGTCCAAGGTGGTGGGATAATATATTGGTGAAACGATCGCGAACTTAGAATAGGCGTCGACGAAGTGGCCCAACCCCGTACAACTGGGCACACAAACTCAATCTTCGAAAAATCGCTGTCGTAAACACCACGAACTAGTGAAGACGGGCATTACGCTTCCATGTGGTCTTTCTTCGGGGAGCTACCGTTCAGCGATCGGTCTGCCAGACGACTGCAGTTAGACTGGCCCTGCTGCTCCAGTAACACCTATTGCTGGGTCTGGCCTTGTTGTTGGCGGCCGGTTTTTTGTCCCGACCGCTGGCCGCTGGCCACCATAGGTCAAGGCACAACTTCGTTCACGGCATCAGCACTGACTGTACGCTCCCTCTCACCGAGTGCTCCCGTTTCATCGCTGCGCAGCGAAGAAATTCGTGTGAACTCACGTGAAAGAGGCGCTCTCCTGTGGAGTCCGCAAGCTCGGTTCTCCCCGCCACCTACCGTCCCCGCGGCTCTTCACACAACCTTTCACTCTGGCTGCCCTCACTGACCCGCCCACCGCGCCTGCAGCCGGTGGCGCTGTGGGTGCCGTCTCTGCTGGCTTGCGGCCAGCGGCTGACTCACCC
>SZWC01012307.1:34941-48490 GCA_023375785.1 Penium margaritaceum | reverse complement strand
CCCCCCCCCCAAAGCACCTCGAGTGTATCTGGGGAGTGTATCTGGGGGTGTATAGTGAAAATGCGAAGTGTTCGAACTTGTGTATTCCAATGTTTGAAACCTCATCCCCGCAGTACAACTATGGAGTTTGCTTTAAGTTTGGGATTTCCTATCAAACATAATGCACCAAACCCCCAGTGTAACAAAGGGGTTAGCTTCTGGTTTGATGGCAAGAACTGTCAAAGGCGAAGTCAACTAGTCTCGACGTTCTTGCTTCCGACATCGGCGATACGGATGTCAAAAGGGAGCGACGTCACTCTCGAAGTCAGCGATGTTCGACTCGGATGGCGAAGTCACCTTGCTATTTCCTAGCGGGCATTCTCGCCCTGTACACGTGGACGCGAGTGTATGTTTTGGACCCAAATACCCATAATATGAATACTTCACCCACCGGAGCCGAAAGACAATAAGTGCGCGTTACAACAAAGGAAGATACAAATGGGTTCGGTAAGGGAAAAAAAGCATAACACAAATAGTATATGAACACAAAATAGGTCAGTCGACAAGTACATGTCCATCACCTATTTGAAAATGATTTGAAAAATATGAGAAGTCAAAGCAAGTTCGATGAAGCTTCTAGGGTATTATACACTGAAATACTTGTGTATCTAGAATGTACACGTAACTTCTGGGAAGTATTCCTATTCATGGGAACTCATTTCCATGAAACATCCTCCCCATATGTTGTAGAATTGTACACTAGTTTATCTGTGTGTACTTTTGGGGTGATTGACCATAAATGGAAGATTCAATGAATTGGAAAAAATGGATGATTTTTATTTGGAAGTAGGTTTTCTTTGATAAGAAGTGTTTAACGAGTCGTGCACATGTATACAATGAAAGGAAACACAATGTCGCATGTAAGGTCTTTGGTGCGCGGACTGAGTGACCTGTGCAGTCGCCCATCATGAGTGGTCGCTAAAAAAAATCCTCCAATAAGTCAGGGGGTTTTGAGAGTGCCAAAGCGCGGTTTAATAAAAGTATACTTCCTTCAAGAATTCAACTGAAGATTATTGAAACATTGATTCAGTGTATGATATTTCTGTAAAAAACTCTAGAAAGTGTTCAAAGTTGTGAGAACCTTGGATGCAGTGCACCAAAGGCCGAGGCAGGTGGTAAAAATGCCCTCGGCCAAATAGCGTAAAATTCATGAGGTCAACACATGGTGGGCCATGGATGTGAGGAATGAAACATCCACTCACGGAGTTTAGAGACTCGTGTATGCCAGAGACATAACAGCTCATAGGGATGAGGTACGGAGCAAAAGACAATAGGAGGAATTGGGATGATTGGATAACCTGTTTTTAGTAGTAAGTGTACTTCCATGACAAGTCTTGAACATGTGGAACACATGTTCAAGAATGCACTAAAATTGTATGGAACCACGCCTTGATAGTCTCAGAACCATGTGAATTCTTGGCATAATTTTCTTAAGCGACCACTCATGACATGGCGTCACACACATCGGTTGACTCAATCACAACTCGGGAGCCACTTGGCACATGACCTGTCGCCGGGAGTGGTTTGTTCTCTATACCGCTATTGAACCTCATCAAGTGTACATGGGTAACAATCATGAATAGATAGTGGTGGGAGAGGATGAGATTTTCTTCTATGCTTGTGTCCAAGGGAAGCACGTAGAACATCATGTGAAGGGGGTGCTCCATGTTCCAGGGCTGGCAGCTTACCTCCTCTCTGTTTCCTCTCTCATCTTCCAAGGCCTGCAGGTCCATTTTGAGAATGGTGGCCACACATCTGAGCACGTGCGGGCCAGGTGCTTGCAAGGGTGATTCAATACAATGGCCTCTACCGTCTTTTTGTGGTATCGGAGAAGGGAGCTACCTCAGCAGCAGCTGCGAGAGTGGGAGAAAACAATATCAACCTATGGCATCGCCAGCTTCGACACCTCGGCTTTGGCGCAGTTATCTCCATGCAGCAGATGGTGCATGGCCTGCAAGAGCTTCAGGAGGTGACGCAGCCTGGTGCATCGGCCTGCAAGAGCTTCATCAAGGGGAAGAAAACCAAATCTCCATTCACTAGGGAGGGGAAGGCAGCAGCTGAGATTCTCTCTCTTGTGCACTCTGACGTCTGTGGTTCCATGCCATCACAGTCCTTGTCCGGTAAGGTTTACTTTCTAATGTTCATAGATGACAAGTCGCAAAAGACGTGGGTATTCTTTCTTTCTGGGAAGTATGAGTGTTTTCTTTTAGAACAGAAACTTCTTTGGATGACGTAACAAGCTTTGTGTGTATAAACAAAATGATGTGAAGAGTCATGTAAATCGGAGTCCTGAACTCATCACCGTTGGGCCTTACGGACAGCAACTTCACGGGCCATGTGCCTCAGGCCTACAGCCTGAGTAGTCCACAAGCATGGGAAACATGGTCTCAGGTCGGCTCAGCAGGTTTTCAGGTGTATCCAGCTCCATCTTTTCATCTTGCTCCATCACCAGAATCTTGTCACCCTTGATGACCACATCCAGCCTGTGGGCAATGGTGATGATAATGCTGCTCTGAAACAGCTCATCAATAATCTGCAGCACAAGCTGCTCCCTCTGAGGATCCACAGCTGCGGTTGCCTCATCCAGGCACAGAACCGGCACTTTGGTGAGTGCAGCACAAGCAAGGCAGAGCAGCTGCTTCTTTCCAAGGATGATTGTTTTGACGCATTCAGGGCATGGGTGGCTGCTACACATAATGAGAGTGGCAGGCGTCTGAAGGTGCTTTGTACCGATAGTGGAGATGAATACCTCTCCAATGAAATCTGCGACTTCCTCAAGAACTATGAAATCCAACACGAGGTAACGCCATCCGCAACACCACAGCTAGAAGGCATAGCTGAGCTTGCCAACTGCACGCTCATGTAGTGTGTCCATGGCGTACTCAAGGATGCCAAGCTCCCGCTAAAGTTTCGGGCAGAGGCAGTCAACACTGCCGTGTACCCGAAAAACCGGAGCCCGACACGTGCCATGCCGCTGATGATGCTGGAGGAGGCATGGACGGGACGCAAGCCAGATTTCACGCACCTAAAGGTGTTCAGGTGCGGCACATTTATCCATGTGCCTGCCGCTAACCGCAACAAGCTGGATGCCAACAGTGTGAAGGCTGCCTTCCTTGGCTACTACATCATGGGATACCGCCTATGCGACCTTGCCGCACGCAAGAACTTCCACAGCTGTGACATGGTATTCATGAAGGATGTGAAAGGCTGGACATGGAACCCTATGGATCCAGTGGGAGCCAAAGAGCCTACAGCTGAAGAGGAACAAGCGGAAGGTAGTGCTGATAGGTCAAAAGAGGGAGCTGAGGAGGAAAAGCAGCCGGCAACCAAAGAAGAGAATGAGGAGCAGCCGAGCAAGCAGTAGCAGCTGCCATGGAGGTACACGCCTCAACCATGGTGTACATGGTCACGTGGAGTGTTTTTGGTTATCCGAGCACCTCGCAAGCAAACAGAGATCGCTGGAGGAGCTGCTGAACCTGTGCAATTGTTCATCTTCACATGAGTCTTCTGACCTCGACCTCCTCTTCCTCACCGTCACCAACGACTCAATGACATTTAGCAAAGAAATGTGTGGTGATGATGTAGTAGATTGGTGTGCAGTAGTAGACGAGGAGAACAAGACCTGGACTCTCGACAAATCTCCATGTGGCCGTCGGGTGTTTGGCTACAGGTAGAACTTTTGGCGCAAGCACGGTGCTGATGGTAATGTGCTCATCTATATAGCATGGCTTCTTTTGAAGGCTTATGTGCAGACTGAGGGCATGGATTACAACAAGATGATCACACCCATCACAAGGTTTTCCTCCATCCGTGCAATCCTTTCTCTTGCCGCTGCCATGGACTTGGATGTGACGTGTGCATTTCTAAATGGTGACCTTGAGGACGATGTGTACATGGAGAAGCCGGAGGGTTATGTGGTGGAAGGGTAGGAGGGCCATGTGTGCAAGCCTGTGAAGGCACTCTATGGCCTGAAGCAAGCGCCGCTTGCATGGTACCACAAGATTGATGAGCAGCTGGCTAGACTTGGTTTTCTGCGCAGCGAGTCAGATAATGCGGTCTATGGACACACATAGGACGCAAGCAAAGTCATCATCCTGCGCTATGTTGATGAATTGCTTACTGCCTATGACTCAAAGTCTCTCCTTCAAGATCATAACCAGTCCCTTGCAGCCAGATTCAACATGAAGGACATGGGAGTGCTGAGCCACTACCTGGGTTTCTAGGTGAAGCGTGATTGGCAGCAGCAAACCTTGGAGATGTCGAGCACTTACGTGATCGACATCGTGAAGTGCTTCAACATGGGAGGTGCACGGAAGGTGGCGACACCGCTGGAAGTGGGAGGGAAGCTGAACCTCATGTAGGCTCCTAACAGCAAGTAACAGAGCAGCCGCATGGAGGCAGTAACATACCAAGCAGCAGTTGGGAGCCTAATGTATGTAGCCGTTGGCATCGCGTCTCGGCATCAGCCAAGCAGTGGGAGCAGTGAGAAATTTCTGCACCAACCCAAGTGTGCCACATTGGAAAGCGGTCAAGCGCGTGCTGTGCTACCTTGACAGCAGCAACAGCCTTAGCCTTACCTTCAACTGCAACAAGAACCCCATCCTCATCAACTACAGCAACACAGATTGGGGCAGAGATCTGGACACAAGGAGATCTGCTAGTGGTTTTTTGTTTTCGCTTGGAGGAGCAACAATCGGCTTGAGGAGCAAGAAGCAGGAGTGCATTGTGCTCTCCTCCACCAGGGCACAGTGCACCGCTGTGAGAGAATTAACAAAGGAAGCAGTGTGGATGCGTGTGCTTCTGGCAAGTCTTGGGCAGCAGCATAAAACAACAACGACAATCTACTGTGAAAAGATTAGTGGCATTGCGCTCATGAAGAACGTAGAGTTCCACACCTACACCAGGCACATCAACCTGTGCTACCACTTTGTCCACAATCTCGTGGCAAAGGAGGTGCTGCACATCAAGTTCTGCCCCTCGAGAATGATGCTAGCAAAATTTCTCACCAAGCCGCTGGCAGCACATCGATTCCAGCAGCTGAGAGCACAGTGTAGACTAGTGTCATTTTCATTTTGGCAAAGTGAGAGAATGATGGATGAAGGGTGCCAAAAAAACATCAAAGTGGGTTGCTTGATGGAAATCATCAGGCACAACTGATACATAGAGGACGACTTCTTATATCTGTAGCACTTTACGGAACTTCATTCAAAGTCCGTTTGAGGGAGATATGGATTTTCAAGGTTTGGGGGCAGTGGCTCCAGTTCAAGGGACTGCTCCTGCACTTCCAACACCAATGACGGCCAGAATTACTGGCCAAGGAGGCTTGGAGCAGCCTTCAAGGTAGAAAGGCGGTAGGAGGACCTTCAGGAAACTTCAAGGAAGGTCTTCACTAAGAGTATTGGTTGTGCACATGCAGAGGTGGCAATTCTCCTTTGTGGGAGTGTGACTGCTGCTCATCCCGCAAGGCTAGGATTGTACTGTCAGGAAATCCACATGGGGTGTAGTCCCGACGTGTGTTTGACCCATCTCTTGTGGTTCACGTCTTTTGTTTTGGGAGAATCTGAGACTCAGCGTGAGCTTACTGGTCATCTCACGTCATGTGAGTAGGACTTCAGAGAAAGTCAGTTTTTGCAAAGGAAATAACAACATTTTGCATTAGTTTTTGTACATGGACATGATCTCAACATTTATAGGGCTAGTCATGAGCTCTCCAAAGTACCAAACCGTGCGCGACTCAGCCAAGCGTACCCCAAATACGCTTGCCAAAGTGCAGATCTCACCCACGACAGAAACGCTTGACGCCTCCATAGTACGAACACGCCATGGCGCCTCCCTTCACATGCAAAGCGCCCTTCCTGAGGCGCAGATCCATTTGCACGTGATGGAGGGGTCCCCTGCACTGCTTCAACACACCTCGGCCTCCTTTGGGTTGATTTTGATGATGGGGTGCAACAGGGTTTGAAACCTGTCCGCGGACCTAAAGTCAAAGTTTTGACTATCCCTGAGTAACGAAACGTACTACTGAGTTTCGGATGCCGAGCCAACATTTTGGCTATGTCCCCCAGTAGTAGCCTGCACTACTGGATCGAGTGGATTTTATTCATTGGACGCCTTGGCAGTCTTCCAGGGAAAAATCCCCAGATGGACATTTGTTGCTTGGTCCGGTCGATTTTTCACCGGAAGTCGAGTCGCGGCTGGCTCCTAGAGCCGCAGCGAACACCTGGAAGCTCATATCTCCCTTGTTCCTTGTCTGCTTCCGGTGAAACAACTTTCCCTGGATTCAGCAACTCGTCAAATTTCAGAGACAATCCTCCAATTTAGGATCCGAACAATCATCAAGCTGCTAGATCTAATTTAGAGAGTTTTCCTCACTCCAGAGGCTCATCGGCGCCTCCCAGCACCGCACTGGACATGCAAAGGGGCACATTTTCAACAATCAGCCCCTTGCACCTTCCATGCCCACTGCTCCTGCTTGCTCTCACTCATCTTCTGCTGCGCCCTCCAGCCCATCATAGCTGGTCATCCCAAGCCCGGCCACGCTTATTGCGTGCCAGTGTGCGGGTTGCACTTTGGTCAAGTAATCCGCAAGCATGTTGTGCGTGCTGCAGTGTTGCAGCACCACCTGCCCATTTTCAACTATGTTTCATGCGTAGTGATAAAGCAATTCGATGTGTTTCGTCCTCTTGTTCTGCGTTGGGTTGTTGATCAACAAGATGGAGCCAATGTTGTCCTCTTAAGCCACCGTAGGCTCCTGTTGCGGCACGCCCAGCTCCCCCAGCAACCTGCAGAGCCACACCACCTCCTTGACAGCCTCGGCCAGCGTGATGTACTCTGCTTCCACTGTGGAGGTGGCAATGCAGTCCTGTTTTCTGCTGCACCACAAGGCTGTTGCACCAGCAAGGAAGAACACGTAGCCAGATGTGGACTTCTTCTTGGTCACATTGCGGGCGCAGTCTCCATCCGTATAGCAGAAAAGATGTAAAGGGTCTGCCGCCCCTTGCCGTCGAACCTAAGGCACGCGTGCCGCATCTCCTCCAGGTAGCGTAGGATGCGCTTGGCCTCTTGACAGTGTAGTGGCTCTGGATCAGCCACGTACCTGCTCAGTTGGCCCACCGCGTAGGCCAGGTCCGGTTGAGTCGCCACCACGGCGTACATGAGGCTGCCCACCGTCGATTGGTAGGGTACCCCTGCCATGTCCTCCTGTTCTTCTTTTGTTTACGGTGCCATTGCCACACTTTGTTCATAGGTCGTGGAGACGAGAATACAGACTGGTTTGCAGTCCTCCATGCCGTACCATTTCAGCACCTCGGCCACGTATATGGCCTGCCCAAGCTCAAGCGTGCACGCCCTCCGGTTCCACGTAGAGCTTACCCCGAGGTAGAACTCCAGCTCCCCCATGTCCAACATCACGAACCTACTACTCAGCTGCTCTTTCAGCTATTGTACACTCGGCAGGTCTGAGGAGCACAAGATCAGATCGTCCACGTAGAGTACAACAATCTGATGGAGCTTCTTGCTACATCGCATGTACACGCTGTGATCAGCCTCATAGCGCCTGAAGCCGAGTTGTGTCATGAAGTTGTCCATCTATTGGTACCAGCATTGGGGCGATTGTTTTAGCCAGTTCAAAGACTTCCGTAGCTTGCACACCTTGCCCTTTGGCACCTCTACTCTATCTGGCACCTCCATGTGGATTTGTTTTGCCGATGATGCCGTTGAGGAAGGCCGTCTTTGCGTCCATCTGATGGTGCTCCATATCCTTTGCGGCTACCACCGCAAAGATTGTCCAGATGCTTGTGAACTTGGCGACAAGGGTAAACGTCTCATCGTAGTGCTCGCCCTTACACTGTGTGTACCCCTTTGCAACGAGCCACGCCTCGTACTTATCTACCACACCTTGTTTTGTGAACTTGGTCTTGAAGACCCACTTGGAGCCGGTGACCTTGGCATCTTTTGGCCTGTCAACCAACTCCGACGTGTCATTTTCATCAATGGAAGCCAAATCTGACTTGATGGTAGTGTCCCACTGTTACCCCTTGGGATCGCGCAAGTGCATCTTGCACAGTTGTTGGCTCTGTTGATGCAGCCAGCATGCGCCGTGTCATATCGATCCATTGACCGGTGCTTCCGTCGAAGTGCTTCCACACTCTCCCCTGCCTCCACAACTGTGCGGATGTTTTGGTGGCGCCTTGTTGCTCTACTGCGATCCTTTGCACTTTTCTTGCTCTGGTGAAACATCAACCGGACAGCCCCCCGAAGGCCTCGCCCGCTCCGGCGAAACATAGTCCGGACGGACGGCACGTCCGGAGGATTTCTCTCTGACGCCCGACGCGACCTCCGCCGGGAGTGCATGCTTTGAAACCTGCATTGCCTCCTCCAACGGATCTTTCCAATGGATCTCCAGCCCAGCTGCATTGTCATTGGAGTCCTGTGTGTCGACTGCTGCACGTGCTGCACCACTGCTCTTTGACACTGCATCCTTGACCTCCACGTCCGCTAGCTCCTTCTCGTAGTCAAGGAGCAAAACCGCTCCCCCTGTTTTGGAGTGTTCCCAATGCTCATGTCATTGCTGTTGCTGCTGAAGCTCTACTTCTTGTCAAACTGGAAATCACGATTGCGGATGATCTCTTGCGTGCGCGGATCCGAGAGCCGATACGCTTTTTGCATGCTATCATAGCTGAGAAGCAAGCACGGCTTTGCCCGTGGTTCCAACTTGTTGTTGCGTCGCTACGCTGCCTGCACCATTGCATGCGCCTTGCACCTGAATACCTCTAAACCCCTTGCAGTGTCTTCCAGTTACCCTTATCCTTCAGCAACGCTGTTGGGGTGAGGTAGATGGTGTAGCTCACTGTACACACAGCCTCAACCCTGAATCCTCACAATAATCCAGCATCCACAAGCATAGTCCGTACCATGTTTAGCAGCGTCTAGTTTGCCCGCTCTACCACTCCATTAGATTGTGGCGATTACGGCTAAGTGGGTTCTTACTTAATGTACTGCTACTTCATCCACCCACTGCAGCCCACGTACTCTCCGCCATTGTCGTTGCGTAGCGCACTGACCTTCTGGCCTGTCTGCCTCTCCACCGTTGCAACGTACTCCTTTAGCCGGTCTAGGACCTCACCTTTCCGCTTCATGAAGGACACAAAGAGCTTCATTGACGAAGGTGACAAAGTATCTCAAACCTATGTTTGACACCATTTTTAATGGTCCGCACACGTTTCTGTGCATGACCTCAAGGAGGTCTTGTGCGCCAGTAGCATTCTCGTTGAAAGGCCTGCACCGCGCCTTGCCCAAAATGCAAAGCTTGTGCTTTTTGTGCCCTGTTGCATCTGTTGCACCGTCGATGACGAGGCCACACACCATGTCCCGCTTTGCCATCTCCTTAATGGTTGCGGGCACCACATGCCCCAATCATTGATGCCAAAGCTCCAGATCAGCACTTCCTCACTTGGTAATGTTGACGACGTGCTCTTGCGAGTCCACTGCATCCGATGCCGCGGGGATTACCTTGGTCTCCATGATGTAGCGACCGCCCTTGCGCTTTGCCTCCAGCAAACCTCACGGCCGTCGTCGTTGTGCACCACTATACCCTTCCTGCTGAAGAGCACCTCATACCCCTTTTTAGTCAAGCGGCTGACACTAAAAATGCCAGCCAGGCCGGGGACGTGCTGCACATCAGACATTGTGCTCAGCTCTTCTTACCGCCCACCATGACTTCCACCTCCATGTCACCTTGGCCGGCCGCCGGCCAAGGTGACATTTTTCACAAAACATCCAAATCAATGCACTTTAGCACAGTCCACATGAACATTCCTTGTCTAGAATGAGAATTATGATGGGCTCTATGTGATGTATTGTAGTTTCTGTGAACCATCCATGTTCACTAGTTTGTTCACTTCCCAATACACTTGTTGATACACAGTTTCACGGGTGAGTTAATTGGTCATATATGGCCGCAATTGCGGCACACACATTTTTTGGCACCCTTCTTGCCGCCATCCCTTCCGCAGCTTATTCTTCCCCCGCTTCTGCCACCACACATTTTGGTGACAAGGGCGGATGAGGAAGATGAGGCCTCTCCGCAGCTCTGGCGTTGCGCCTCGTTGCAAATGTACTCTACGACCACGCCATAGGTGAGCTTGTCCTCCAGCCATCCTTCAAGGATTGTGATGAGTGGATCCCAGTTTTCAAGTAGGGCCATGAGGAGGGTCATCGCCTACAGCTGCGTGCCGATATTCCACCCAACGTCGTTGCATTATGCGACGAGCGACTCTATTTGCTGCATGGCGGAGATGACATCATCTCCCTTCTCGATTCTAACCATGAGGAGCCAATTCATCGTGAAGATTTTATTCTTGAGCAAGTTGGATTGGTGGATGGCGTAAAGGTTTTGCCAAGCTTTGGTTGCCGGCTTGCAGCCTTGGAAGTAGCCCCACCGCAACTCGGCTGTCATGGAAACCAGGAGCATGAGTGCCTCTGTGTTCATCTTTTTTAAGGCTTGTTTCTCCACGTCTGTAGCTGTCACCATTGCGAGCACCTCCGTTCCCAACATGACCCCCAGTAGTCCTTTATGCGCAAGGTGCAGCTCAAACTGCCACCTCTAGACCCGAAGCCTGGGCCACCCGCATACTTCCGGTTGGGCTACGTCTCCTTCTGCGCCATTTGTGTAGCTTCTACTCCAACAGGTTCTCAGAACTTTACAGTGACATTGTCTAAGTTGACAACTCCGTGCGCTACAAAAGATGTGAACTTCTTGGAGAGGATCAATGTGGGCCCATAACCCTTTGTCGGGAAATCTGCAGGGGGTACAGTCCCGACGTGTCTTTGACCCGTCTCTTGTGGTTCACTTCTGTGTTTTGGGCAAATCTGAGACTGAGCGTGATATTTTGTGGTCGCCTCACGCTATGTGAGCAGGAGTTTAGAGACAGTCAGTTTTTGCGAAGAGAATAATGGCATTCTGCAGTAGTTTTTGTGCATGGACCTGATCTGAACATTTATGGGCTAGTCATGAGCTCTCCAATGCACCAAACTGACCGCAACTCAGCCAAGCGTAGCCCTAGCTATGCTTGTCAAAGCGCAGGTCTCACGCACCACAGAAACGTGTAACGCCTCCATGGTGCACACACGACGTGGCACCTCCCTTCACGTGCCAAGAGCCCTTCCCGAGGCGCAGATCCCTTTGCACGTGATGGAGGGGTCTCTTGCACTATTTTGATGCAGCTCAGCCTCTATTGGCTTGAGTTTGAAGATGGGGTGCGACAGGGTTTGAAACCTGTCCGCAGTCCCGTAGTAAACATTTTGACTGTCCCTGAGTAACAAAACGTTCTATTGAGTTTCGGACGCCAAGCCAGGATTTTTTCTAAGTCCCTTAATAACAACCTGCACTACTAGATGCGGTGGCTGTTATCCACCGGACGCCTCGGTTGTCTTCCGGGGCAAAATCCCCCGATGGTAATTTGTTACTCGGTCCGGTCAATTGTTCACCGGAAGTCGAGTCGTGGCCGGTTCCCCGAGCCGCCGCAGACACCCCAACTTTGGAAGCTCATATCTCCCTTGTTACTTTTCCAATTCCGGTGAAACAACTTTCAACGGATTCAGCAACTTGTCCACTTCCAGGGGAAATCCTCCATTTCACGATCCAAGCAATACTTGAGCCGCGAGATCCAATTTTACGAATTTTCCCCTCTCTGGTGGCTCGTTGGCGCCTCCTGGTGTCGCAATTGGGCATGCGGAGGGGCAATTTTTCAACATGTGCTAGGAGGTGAACTTTGAGAGAGTGTTTCTCCAATTCCATGCACTTATTTAAGCATACTTAGGCCTGTTAGAAAGCTGTCCTAATGTACTTTCTCATCCATGATTCAAACTAGCCATTCACGCTATCTTTACAACTTTACATGCTTGCGTATTTCTGTCTTTGCAATCTTCAACTTGTCTCTCAACTACAATTGGTCCAGCCTTTCAGCTGTTGCTGAGCCTGATCAACTCCGTGAGGACTACATGAGCTTCTATGAAATACCATGTGTACTCTGCCACGCTGGACTCCTCACACTTGCATTGAAGCCTTTTCCTCGTGTGAGATTTTTCACTCATCTTTGAGACGTGAGTGAGGATGGCACGCGCAACGTCTGTTTAGTATTCCGGTGGATTCGAACAGTTACACCACATCAAATTGATTTGTTCGAGGGGTGGAATGCCTACGGTCAATGATGTGAGAGCGGTCGCATGAGCCGTTGATCAAGCCTCGTCAATCTTCTACTGCCATTGAATGATCATTGAATCGGACCACCAACTCAACATCGTGCCACACAACAGTGAGGTTGTGAGGTCGATTTTCTTCTTGTTGTTGTTGACCCTAGTCATGGTAAAGTATACCTCCAAACTCGTCAGCCACATCCCAACTGTCGGTCCCTTGAATTTTATAGGGGAAAACAGCTCGGATACCCGCACCGTGCTCACTTTTAAGCTGGCATACCCACGGGTCAAAAATTTGGCACGGCATACCCGGCACACTAAAAAACAAACATGGCATACCCATGAATAATGTGTCTGCTCACGGCGTACCCAGACCTTTAAGACTAGAAATGGCATACGGGCATGCCGTTCCTTTTTTAAAACGATGGGTATGCAGTCTTTAAGTTTGAGTTAGGTTGCTATTTCATAAAGATAAGGTCTGCTTATTCGGACAATGTGATGTCATCTTTACAAAATTTATTTCTTCGTTGTGTGTCGGACTGGAGGCGTTCACTGATAATGAACATATTCATCTAATAAAATTCGCAAGTGCGAACACCTACGAGTTCTGAGAGTCAAAATGCAAGGTGTTAGTGTTATTCGCGTGCGCGACCAAGAAAAAAACTTACTCTCACACAACAGATGCCACACGACATGTAAGTCATTGTGCGCACAATGGTTGTGAGCACCATGGCGAATGGCGACTCCCACATACTTGCCTATTTGTCCTGTAGTAAGTATGACAAGATGTGTTGTACTGTTGTCTTATCTTGAATGAACTCGAGGCTCGTGTAGGTCCACAATGTCTTTCCTCGCTTTTGCATAATTCATACGACCTCCTGTTTATGTCGCACCAAATACAAACATTCTAAAGTTAGTGACAAATAAATTCATGAGACATTAGATCTGGCGATTGGACGGTCGTCAAGTTTTACACTGATTTTTTTTGTACGGCAATAGCTAAACATGTGGAACATTGTACAAATCACTTTATCCGTATCTGTAAAGGCAAACTTGAAGTGAGGCAGATTGGAACAACTAGACATGACATTATCTCTTTATAATGGTTGGCCTCCGCTGCACGTTTGATCGACCGATCTAACGGCATTGAACCGGCGGAGTTTTGAAGTTTCTTTTTCTTCCGTTGTGCCCGACCGAAAACGAGTAGGAAGAACTGGTCTCCCTTCCAGCTTACCTGCGTGCGATGTAGTTCCTTTAGTGCACACAACCGTCGCACGGTGTGCACAATGGGAGGGCGCATGTTCGATCCCCCCCC
>SZWC01012307.1:0-34829 GCA_023375785.1 Penium margaritaceum | reverse complement strand
GTCTTCTCGAGATCGACCTTGCACTGCCCCCACTTCGGTTTTTGGCGAGTACGACAGAATGACGCAAACACATTGTCGATGTTACATTCTAGGGTCGTTTTCATGTAATCGCGGATATTCGCCTACTTTCAACGTGGGTACCCCGTCATAAAAAAAAGGCCTCATGGTATGGCGTTCCAAAATCGGCGGACTCGGATATGCCGTCTTTAACATGGCGCACACTGGAACGCGGTTACAAAATGAAAGTGGTCTGGGCATCCGGTATCTTTTTCAGCATATGCGGGCACGACAGCTTAAAATTTGGACATGGTGGGTATCTAGCCGCCCCGTCCAATTTCATAAGATCAAACGGTTTGCAAGTGCCATTCAGATTCTGGGTTCATTCAAGAGTTAGTTATTCCGTTGGATGAGTATTGCTTCTCACATGCACACATTTTACAGCTCCTCCACAGCCATGGTGAATGTCTAGAGCAGATGGTTATTAAGTCTCACAAGTGGAGACAATTTCGAGTATAGCTCTCACTATTGTGAGTTTATTGGGCGTTGTCTCCAATCGCACTATGTGTCGGACCAACGGGGAACATCGCAGGCAAAGGGTTCGCCAAGTCTAAGGGTGCAGACCGGGAGACACTTGAAAATTTCGGGATGAATGGATAACCTCAATATTCAGAAGCATTTTTTTAGCCCTTCATTCATCTTATGTCAATGAAATGCTTGAGCTTTGGCAGGCCAAAGAGCAGGTCAGGACAACATGACCAGGACCTCTAGGCGGTGTGTCTGAGGACCCTTTAGAAGTATCAATTCACGATCACCAAGAACAAGTAAACAAAAGATAACAGTGGAGGAGGTCGTGGTGAGAAAATGTACGAGGATGACATTCATGCTCTGGAATGGTCACCTCGGAGTCCACAGGGCCCAGCACACATCTAAGGGTAAGTTTGGATTGGACCACATGGGCCGCTGACCACACAAACAGTATGGTCAATGCAGGGATCGACGGGAGGTCAGTCGAACCACGTTTCCTGACGCCAAGTCCCACAGGCCGTAGATTCCGACTGCGTGGACCACACAGCCGTGTTACGACATCCAAGCTTACCCTAAAGGAGACACAAAAATGGCCGAGATCCCACACTAAGAAACTCCCACTGGATATCTGCTCTGCTCTTGATCTCAGTGGTGTCCTGCTCTCGGGTAATGGGGGAAGCTACGAGGGACTGAATCAAGAGCAGGTATGCCTAACGAGTGGCGTACAAAATGACCTCCTTTCAGCAGCGGAAGACCAATTTCTGTCACTCTTCCTGGAACTCATGGTTTGCGGCAGACAGCGTGACAGTGGGAAACTAAAGTGTGTGCAAAAAGATGAAAAGATGGAGTACTGAAAGATTGTGTCATAAAGCGTGCATGAACGGCTGCTGTTGGCATACATCTGTAGAGTTGGCTTGTTTTTTGCTTGTGTCTTGCAGGATTAACAATTTTGGCGACATGCACGTTTCTGCATGACTTGTAATCCTAAAAGAAAGAATGAGCTTTTCCAAACACTGGCATGGAAAACCTGCACAAGGTTGGTGCCATAGCTTCATATGGCGCTTGAATGCTCCCCAGGTTTTCAAACAAGGGAATGATTTCACAGAATACAAGAAATTTCGGAAGTGTTCGGGTTGCACACTTAGCCACGTTTTGCTCACCCAGCATTACAGCTGCTGCTTCCACTTCTTCGGCTGAAGAAAGCTGTGTTCATGTTCTTGCCTTAAGCTACTTCGTGTGCGCACTGATCACTCATCCGTCATAAACAGTGGCATGCAGCGGACCTCTGCATTAAACCTGCAATAGCTTTTGCAACATCTCATCGAGATCACCCTCCCTCCCTTATACCGTTTGCAGGATATCATTTATATTTCACGAATAGAAGAGAACGTCACCTGCGCAGAAAGCAAACTGATCGCGATGACAGGTCAAGCCATCAAGTTCTGCAACTACAGCCGACTACCCAACCACACATGATGAAGTTTTGCCCCTCGAGACTGAGGAGAGAACGCAACCTCTGTCTCCCTGCTGCAGAGGACCTCAGAAGCGGGCGTTACCACGAATGCTGCTACAGCTCAGGAGCTTTCCCGTGCTCGACCGCACTGCCTTCCCAAACTGGTGCATCGGACAAATGCAGAGGTAGCGCCCATTGCAAGCCTTGACACGTCCCCACCTGCTCCATGGAACTGAACACCCAGCCGCGGGAATCTTCTCAACTGAGTTCTTGCACACATCAACGAGGCTGAGTGGAGGAGATGTCGGCTTTGGTGGTGGCGAAGACCTCGGTGTAGGGCTGTTTGGAAGTGGGCTGGGTGGTGGACTGGGTGGAGGAGAGTCGGGTGGAGGGCTAGGTGGAGGGCTGGGTGGAGGGCTGGGTGGAGGGCTGGGTGGAGGGCTGGGTGGAGGGGAATCGGCTGGAGGGTTAGGTGGAGGGCTGGGTGGAGTGGCGAGTCCGCTCACAGCGCCACTAATGGTGAGGAGGGCGCAGGAGGTTTTTGCAAAGCAATAACACGTCCCAAAAGTTCCTGAAGGATTATAATAAGTGAACAGTGTTTTGCCTGCTAGCCCACATCCTACTCGGCATGCCTCTATACTCCCAGTGGCCGGATAGAGGCTGTAGTCCATACCAGTTATATATTCTCCAACATCGCAGGTGGGGCAGCCACTTATTGCGTTGATGCAGTCATCGGCAATAACAGCGCGGAACGGTACAAACAGCGACAGAAATAGAAGTGACATTTGAAGTGCGGGACGAGCAGGAGCTGCAGGGCGACTTGCATGGGCCCCGCGAGAATCCATTCCCGTGAACGTACTTGGACGAGTTCCAGCTGCACGAAAAAGCGTGCGGTACCAAAATCAGCCTGCCTCAAGGGTTTACAAGGTCGAAAAGCACTGCAGCGCGGTCTGTCGTTGGGAAGAGCAAAAGCCTTTTCAGGTGGAAGTTNGGGCGATGCAGGGTTTAAGAGCATTGCGTCGAGGAGGGGGGGGAGGGGCGCTCACCACGAGGGGGGGGCAGGGCAGGGCCCTTGTTTCCTGGGATACCGGCGACGATTGTGACTGCGGCAAAAAGAATACAGACTTTTGTGAAGGATCGAGACGTGAACACTGATGCGAGACTCGAACATTTGGCTCGTACTATATAGTGCACACGTCATGGACTGGTGGGTGGTCTGATCGTCTTGAGTGGCGCACAATCGATGCCTCCATGCGGTGTGCGGTAGGCGCGGCTCCGGTTTCCGAACCTGGTTTTGCTTCGACGCTGCTTCGGTGGTCACTTTGCTGCCAGGTTCGACATGGCAGCAAAGTGACGGGGGCGGGCGGGAGGCGTTTTGCTGCTGTTCTCAAGTGAACCACCGTACTTGCGAGCCGCCATCCTGCATCACAACTGTCATGCCATCTTTTCTTCGACGAATGGACAACGCTCCTCAACCGTAGGTCCCCCACCTCCGGACTCCTTACCCCGTCGGCGGAGTGTGCTCTCTTGTTGTTCAAGGTTCCGGTACCGTCGATTTTTCCACGGGAAATTGCAAGTTCCAACGTCGTCCTGGCCGAACCGGCGCATTAACTTTCCTCTTGGGCGCGCCTGGATAGGGCTGGAATCGTTGTTTGGTCGAACTCAACCCACGATTCCAACAAAATCGGCACCTGCCTCGCAAGTTCCTGTCGTCGCTTGGTTGAGCGACGACATCGCACGCCGTTTTTCAATTTTTTCTTCTTTTTCTGCGCGGGTTCAGCACATTCTTTTCTTCATATTCGTGGGCTCGTCCCTTATCTATCCGAAGTGAAGGCTAGCTTCCAGCTGTCAGCTCTCAGACCAACGATGGCTGGATCGAGGGGTGGTGCTGGTTGTGAAAGTTGGGCGAGGTTGGCTGGGCGTCAGGCCATGCTGTGAGCATCAAAAAGTGCATGGTCACAAAGTCTCCTTCGATCCCGTTGCCATGTGCCGCATCCGACGGCAGAGAGGACGTGTATTAGCTACTTTCATGCTACAACTCGTGTATGCACCTTCGCGTCCCTTCAGTCCAATTGATGTTGGACCGATGGGTGGCAATGGTTGGATCGTTGGGCGAGCTTGGTTGGGTCAGTGGCCCATGGCATCGCATGCAGACATTACCTTCCAGTGCGTGAAAGTAGGCATGGGGTAAGAGGTCATATCGACTGAGGTCGCGATGTTGCCCATCCGACGGCCACCTAGGATGGTTCGATTTGTTTGCACACAGCTGCAGCCACATATGGCATAATCGTGCATGCTTGAAATGGACAAAAAATTGGGACGTTAAAAAGTCGATGTTTCAACCAGGCAAAACAACCAACCAGCCGCGAGTTGAAAAGTTCAACCAACCCACGATTCCAACCCTATCCAGGCGCGCCCATTGATTATATGGTTGCAGCCGGGGATGGCAAACCGTGGTATTGAGTATCCCGGTACTCGAGAACCACGGTATTCAGAAGTTGGTCAGATTTCAACCTGTGGGATGCCCGATTGTGCGGGTAGTGAGAGAGGTATGCCGCTGTTTGCCACCCGCCAAATTGGAGGCCCACAGGGTGCCCACGGCCCTTCAACGACACTCAAGTTTTCGACGGGCTAGAAACAGGAGACGGTATGTAAGTCGGGGACCTCCACTACAAAAGAAAGGGGCCAACTGTTATGCCATGGAGCGTACGGTGAGGTTGGTTTGCCAAGATTGCGATCAAGACAGACATGTGTAAGTGCATTGCACCGGATACGGTACTTACAGTGTGGACTCTAGCGCAAAAAATGCATTTGAAAACAAAGAAATAACATAGCACCACGCCATTGCTTGGCAAGTCCACAAAATGAATCGTTCATAAAAAGAGTTTAGGGTCCTCTCACGTTTACGACAAGGACCTACGAGGACCTACTTCTTAGCCCCCCAAGTTGTTCCCTTAATAGAAAACTTCAAACGCTGTAGGACCTGACCTGTTAACAAAGGCCCTACGGAGTTTGACTAGACGTCAGAGTGACTAGAGACAGCCTAGTACATCATGGTGTCACAGAATAATTGCTATGACCGATTTGCGACGCAAACCCATTCGATGTTCACTGGAAACCTACTGGGTAGCCCTATGAGGTGTTCGCTTATGGACACTTGCGAAGATTCTCTTGCTGAAGGCTACCATGCAGACGAGGTAGGACCCTATCCGACGTCTTGGGGACCACCAAGTTGAAGTCGCTGACATGGTCCTACCCGGTCGCCAACATTATAGGACCAGTCATGATCGCATAGGTCCTATGGAGTGTGCATGGATGTTAGAGTAACCACAGACAGACTGGTGCATTGTGGTGTCACAAAAAATTGCTCAAGCTGATTTGCAACACAAACCCAGTCCATGTTTTCTGCAAACCTAGTGTCAAACACCATGAGCTGTTCATTGATGGAAGTTTGCAAAAATCGTTGTGCTAAACGTTGCCATGAAGACGAGGTAGGACCCACTTTCACTCTTGTTATCCTACCACGTTCCAAACGTTATATGGTCTTGCCCGATCGCCAACTTTGTAGGACCCCTCATGATCATAGAGGTCCTACGGAGAATGACTGGATGTCACAAAGACCGCAGACAGCCTGGTGCTTCAAGGTATCATGGAGTCATTGTTAAAGTTGATTTGCAACACAAACCCACTTTATTTTTCTTGCAAACCTAGTATTAAAAACCACAACTTGTCCACTCATGGATGTTTGCAAACATTGTTGTGCTGAACGCTACCATGCAGGTGGGATAGGACCTCCTAAGAATTCGAAAGGACCTACCACGTTCGATATGACATCAGGTCCCGCCCGGTCATCCACTTTGTAGCACCTGTGAAGATACCAGGGGTCCTGTGGGGTATTTCTGGAAGTCAAAGAGACTTTAGACAGCCTGTTGTGTCATGGTGTCGCAAATCCATTGAAAATTTCATTCCCAATAGAAACACAGTCCATGTTCGCTGAAAACCTAGTACTATATACCACGAGCTATTCACTGATGGATGCTTGACGAAATTGGCATGCTGAATGCTGCCATGCACACGGAGTACGACCTTCTCCAACGTTGCAGGTCATTCCACGTTTGAATCGCTTATTGGCCCCACCCGATCTCCGACATCACAGGACATCTGGAAATCACACACATCTTATGGAGTCTGACTGGATATCAGAGAGACCGCAGACAACCTGGTGCGTCATGGTGTTACAAAATACATGCTGTAGTTGATTTCCAACTCAGTCCCACTCCATGTTTACTACAAACCTAGTGTTGAACACCACGAGCTGTTCGCAAATGGATGCTTGCGAAAACAGTTGTGAAGAACATAGATGTAGACGGAGTGGGACAATGTCCCATGCAACAGGCCCTACTCCATCCCAATTGCTCACCAGGTCCTACCCGGTCGCCAGCGTTGTGGGACCTGTCTTGATCATTAAGGTCATACAGGGCATAAATGGACATCAGAGTGACCGCACACACCCTGGTGCATAATGATTTCACAAAAAATATTGCTACAATGATTTCCAACAAAAACTCACTCGATGTTCACTGCAAGTCCAGAGTTGAACACGGTGATTGATGGATAGTTGCAAAATTCCACTTGCTGAACACTGCCATGCAGACGGGGTAGGACCTNGGAGTGGGACAATGTCCCATGCAACAGGCCCTACTCCATCCCAATTGCTCACCAGGTCCTACCCGGTCGCCAGCGTTGTGGGACCTGTCTTGATCATTAAGGTCATACAGGGCATAAATGGACATCAGAGTGACCGCACACACCCTGGTGCATAATGATTTCACAAAAAATATTGCTACAATGATTTCCAACAAAAACTCACTCGATGTTCACTGCAAGTCTAGAGTTGAACACGGCGATTGATGGATAGTTGCAAAATTCCACTTGCTGAACACTGCCATGCAGACGGGGTAGGACCTCATCCAACGCCCCAAGTCCTACTTTGTTCAAATCGCTAACCAGGTCCGATCTTGTCGCCAACCTTGTAGGACCCGTGTGATCCCGAAGATCCTCTGGAGTTGGACCGTAAATCCAAGTGACTGCAGACAGTCTGGTGTGTCATGGTGTCACAAAACAATTGTTACATTTGCTTTCCAACACAAACCCACTCAATTTGCACTGCAAATCTACGCCTCAACCCCACCAGCTGTTCACTATTAGACACTTGCAACAATCGTCGTGCTCAATGCTGCCATGCATATGAGGTAGGACCGTCACCGACGCACAAGCTTTCTACTATGCTTCAATTGGTTACGTGGTCCCACCAAGTTGCCAACGTTGTAGGACCACATGATCTTGCAACATCGGCGATAGTTTGACTTGACGTCTGAGGGGTTCAGGACTTGACCCTTGCCATAAAGAAAAAGTTGGACCTTTTTCCTCGTCAAGGTCCTACCACGTTTCAATCGTCGTAGTCCCATAAGGTTATACCCCCTTGTCATCACGCACAGGATCCCACATGGTTGCAAACGTTGTAGGAATAAGGGAAATCAAACAGGTTGTGTCAAGTTTTCAAATCATTGTGTAGGACCATTACCACAAATCTGGTCCTACCACGTCAATTTTCATAACAATTTTGTGTAACAGACAGGTCTTGCAATGTTGTGGGACTTTGTACGAAGTGGTCTAACATCATTTTGGCCCCGCCTAGATGAGAAAGGTGGAGCAATACTTTGTGAACTTCTACCATTTGTTTTTACTTGCTTCAAATGATGTTTGGTTTCTTTGCACACAACCGCCGCTCATCACAATGTGGTGCATTCTTCTTCATGCCTCGTAGAAGCTATGGTTTCCTCGGTTCAGACAAGAGTAGTGTCAAGAGCACTGAAGAAGGTAGTACTGTCAGTTACGCCACCAACGAGGGCAAATTCAGAGAGGTCGCAGAGACCTCCCTCCCTCCGAGAGCGCACAACCCACACGTGGTTCTCCTTGACAATACACCTCCTGCCTTCACCCGCCATGTACTCATATTTTCTTTGAACAAGGCATCCGATGCACGGGATGTCGTGAGAAGTGAAGTTCTGGTCAGAGCTCCTGACTTATAGGAGATTCAAATGAATCGAGGCAGTCGCCGGTCGGCGGGCGCAAGGGAAAGAGGGGGTGGCTTCTTGCACATACGACAAAACATGGCAGGCGCTGGTCCTCAGAAGCCTTTGGAGCCCTTCTTCAGCCCACAGACTGGTGAGTGGTAATTTCTTGTGGTCATTTTGAACTGTACATGCTAGAAAAACATTAACAGAAGTTTTTGTTTCCCTGTAGGCCTTCCAAAATGTGGAGCTTCTAAGAAACTTTGGAAATCTGAATTGGAAGGGTTCCTGTTTGGCATGATAGAAACTTGGACAGCCCTTAGGGAGGTGATCAGGCTCACAAAGAGCCGCCTAGGCAGGACCAACTGTTTGTTAGAGAGAGTTGCAGGTTGCACAGATAGAAGTTACGGAAGTAAATTTAGGTTTGCAGAGAACAAGAATGCCTAAATCTACTCTTGAGTGAGAACTTACATTGTCATAGCTTTCCAACAAGCCCTTATATGCCTCATTTGGCCTGGGGAGCACTGAGATATACTCTGTCAAAGTCTACCCTCTCCTAGCCTAGCGGGATGAGCGGCAGTCACCTTGTCACACAAGAAAATTATGTCTCACACCACTTGGACGACCAACAATCGTGGTCTGCACCTTCGGTGAAGTCTGTTGGATGTCCTCCAGCCGGCTTTTCTCCTTGAAGGCCGCTCCCAGCTGTCTTGGCCAATAATCCTGCCGCCTTTTGAGCTCAAAGTGCTCAGGTCGTCACTTGAAGCCGACCCATAATCTCCAAACTTTTAAAATCCATATCTTACTCAAACGGACTCCAAATCAAGTTTCATAGAGTGCGTTGGAACCTGTGAAACATCCTTTATGCAACTACCATACCAGATAAGTTTTATCGAGAAACCCATTTTTGTCACTATCTGGCACTCTCATATCCATCATTCTCCCACTTTGCGAGAATAAACATCACACAAGTCCGCACTGTCCCCTCAGCTGCTGTAAGCGGTGCTGTGTCAGCGGCTTGGTTAGAAAGTCTGCCAGTATCATGCTTGAAGGGCATAACACGATGTGCACCACCTGCTTTTCCACAAGTTTGCGGATAAAGTGATATCGTAGGTCAATGTGCTTGGTGCGGGCGTGAAACTCTGCGTTCTTGGTAAGAGCAATGGCGCTCATGTTGTCCCACTAGATTGTAGTTGCTGTGTTCTGCTGCTTTCCAAGGCTTTACAGCAGCTCTTGCAGCCATACGACTTCCTTTGTTGCTTCACTCAAGGCGATGTACTCCGCTTCAGTGGAGGAGAGGACAACACACTCTTGCTTCTTGCTCCTCTAGCTGATTGCACCTCCCCCAAGCACAAACACGAACCCTCTGGTCGACCTCCTTGTGTCCAGGTCATCTCCCCAATTTGCATCACTGTAGCCTACGAGAATGGGGCTGTTCTTGCCGTTGAAGGTGAGGCAAGAGCTGATGTGGCTGTCGAGGTAGCGTAGCATGCGCTTGACTGCCTCCTAATGCGGCACGCCCGGATTTGCGCAAAACTTGCTGAGCACTCCCACCGCTTGGCTGATGTCGAGGCGCGTGCCGACTGCTGCGTACATAAGACTCCCAACTGCTGTTTTGTACGGCACTGCTTCCATGCGGCTGTTCTCCTGCATGCCGTGGGGACTCTGTGTCATGCCAAGCTTTGCTCCCACTTCCAGTGGAGTTGCGGCCTTGCGCAATCCTGCCATGTTGAAGCGCTTGACAATGTCGCTCACGTACGTGCTTTGTGACAGCTCCAAACTTTGCTGCTGCCGGTCGCGCTTGACCTGAAGGCCAAGGTAGTAANCGCAAAACTTGCTGAGCACTCCCACCGCTTGGCTGATGTCGAGGCGCGTGCTGACTGCTGCGTACATAAGGCTCCCAACTGCTGTTTTGTACGGCACTGCTTCCATGCGGCTGTTCTCCTGCATGCCGTGGGGACTCTGTGTCATGCCAAGCTTTGCTCCCACTTCCAGTGGAGTTGCGGCCTTGCGCAATCCTGCCATGTTGAAGCGCTTGACAATGTCGCTCACGTACGTGCTTTGTGACAGCTCCAAACTTTGCTGCTGCCGGTCGCGCTTGACCTGAAGGCCAAGGTAGTAACTGAGCTCTCCCATGCCCTTCATGTCAAACCTGGCAGCAAGGGAGTGCTTCACATTGTTCAAAAGAGACTTGTAGTCAGATTCAATGAGCAGATCATCAACATAAAGCAAGATGATGATCTGGCTTGCCTCTTGTGTGCGCCCATAGACAGTATGGTCAGCTTCACTGCGCACAAAGCCAAGGCCAGCCAGATGCTCATCCATCTTGTGCTATCATGCTCGCGGGGCTTGCTTCTGGCCATAGAAAGCCTTCACAAGCTTGCACACCAAACCCTCCTTCCCTTCCACCACGTACCCCTCCGGCTGCTCCATGTACACATCCTCTTCGAGGTCACCATTCAGAAATGCAAACGACACATCCATTTGGCACACCTCCCAGTCCATAGCAGCACCAAGAGTGAGGATCGATTGGATGGATGGGAACTTTGCAACAAGTGCAAATGTCTCATTGTAATCCACACCCTCAATTTGCGCATACCCCTTCGCAACCAGCCGTACATTGTACCTGAGTCCTTACCATCCGCACCGCGCTTACGCCTGAAGATCCACCGGCATCCAATCATCCGGCTGCCACGTGAAGCTTCCTTGAGGGTCCAGGTGTCGTTCTTCATGAGCGCACCATACTCCTCATCTGCTACGGCTTGCCAATCTGCCGCCTCAGTGTTGCGCATGGCTCCAGCAAATGTGGCTGGGTCATCGGTGAATGTGAGGAAGAGAGGCTTAAGGTGAGATGACTCTATTGGTGGTGGAACGGTGCACAGGTTCACCAGCTCCTACAGGGGCCTCTTTTTCCTTTCGAGGTGCTTGGATTGCCTCACCAGCTCCCAATTGTCCTTTGCACCTTTGTTGATGCGTGCAGATTGTCGTGGCAGCTGCTGCACGTTGCTTTATTGCTCCTCCTCATCAGATTTGGCTGCTGGCTCCTCCTTCTCAGCTCATTCTACCTCCTTGTCGTTACCGCTGTCACCGCCATCTTCCGCACCGTCCTCTTCTGCTGCCGGAACTTCTCCCACTTCAGGTACAAGTGTGGGAAAAGGTGGAACAACAGTCCAAGGGCTCCAAGTCCAGCCCTTCACGTCCTATTGAAAGACGACGTTGCAACTACGGATGATCTTGCAAGTACCAAGGTTGTAGAGGTGTTATCCCATGGTGTCGTAGCCAAGGAAGGCCACCTTCACCGACTTTGTGTCTAGCTTGTTGCGGTTACAAGCAGGCACTTGCACGAATGCGCCACACCCAACATGTCTTCTTGAGTGTTCCATCGGTAGGTTGTCCTTTTCCCAACTAAGAAGGTATCTCTTCCCCGCTCTTCAAGCTTCTATCCCTTTTTAGATTCCTTATCCTGCTTCTAGCATGTGGGCAGGTATCCAAAAGACCACACAACCTTTGATTGTCTTGTGGACAGAGCTATCCATTCTCCAAGGTGTGGCCCCTTCGTGGATCTTACCTTAGTCTTTTAAAACTCTTGAGAGAAACTCTAGAAATTGACCTAGCACCATAGCACCTGTTTTCCACCTCCCTTGAGGAAGAGCACAAATTCAAATTGTGGGAATTGAACCCTAGCCCTTGCCTTCAAGGATAGATTCCATTAACCAATAGGGCACTTGGTCTTGTCCTTCTAGTGTTCCTTTTCAGAGTCACTCCTGCCATTCTGAGGAGCACACCTCCACCAATATTGCCCTTGCCCATCACCCATGGTGGCTATCCATTCTCAACTTGCAGCTCTTGTGAGTCTACTGCATCTGATGCCGCGGGGATCACCTTGGTCTCCACAATGTAGAGACCGCCCTCACGCCTCACCTCCAGCAGGACCTCGCCGTTGCCGTCCATGCACACCACTGCGCCTTTCCTGTGAAAGAGCATTTCATACCCCTTATCTATCAACAAGCTAACACTTAGAATGTCAGCTAGGCCGCGGACGTGGTGCACATCACGAATTGTGCACAACTCCTTCTTATTGCTCACCACGACTTCCACCTCCATGTGGCCTTGGCCAGCTGCCGGCTTGATTTTGCCGTTCGCGACCGCCGTTGCCTTCGAGGACTCCTTGTAGGTGACAAACCCCACCTTCTAGACCCAGGCACGGCCTGTTTGCCTTCTTGAGGAAGTGGTTCTTGTTACCGTAAAGGAGCGGCCTGCCCTTGTTGTTTTTTTCAGAGGTCTTTGCCTCCTCCGGGCACTCATGGGCGCAATGGCCTTATTTGTGACAGTTGTGACACACACCTTTCTTGGCGCCCTTCTTGTTGCCACCCTTTTTGCTTCTCACTTTGGCCCCACTTCTGCCACCACACGTTTTAGTGACAAGGGCCGATGAGGAAGACGAGGACTCATCGCAGCTATGGCGCTGTGCCTCGTTGCGGATGTACACTGCAGCTGTGCCATACGTGAGCTTGTCCTTTGTCCATCCTCCCGAGACGGTGATGAGTGGACCCCACCTGTCAGGTAGGGCTATGAGGAGGGCCATTGCCTGTAGCTACGTGTCGATCTTCCACCCCACGTCATTGCATTGTGAGGGAAGCAACTCAATCTCCTGCATGGAAAAGATGACATCATCTCCCTCCTGGATTCTCACTATGAGAAGCCGCTTCATTGCAAAGATTTAATTTGCAAGGCACTTGGTTTAGTGGATGGCGCAGAGTTTTTGCCAAGCTTTGGCTACCAACATGCAGCCTTGAAGGTAGCCCCACTGCAACTTGGTTGTACCGGACACAAGGAACATGAGCGCCTTCCTGTTTTTTTTTTCAATGCTTGTTTATCTGCGTCCAAAGCAGTCGCTTGTATGCGCATTTTCTTTCCAAACAGTGATCACTCACACTGTATCTATGGTTCGTTGGTCACATTAGCACTGTTTTAATGGTATTTTGGTCAAATGTCCACCGTGTCCATGGTGCTTAGCTCACATTATCACTAATTCAATGATGCTTTGGTCTTGCTTTCATTGTGTATATGGTGCTTATGTTGCACTACTACTGTTTCAATGGTGTTTTGGTCATGCGTTCACTGTCTATGGTGCTTTGGTCCCATTATCACTGTTTCAGCGGTGATTTGGTCACACTTTCATTGTGCATATATTGCTTAGGTTCTGTTCTCACTGTTTCAATGGTGTGTTGGTCACACTTTCACAGTGGCTACGGTGCTTTGGTTCAACGTGTCTTTGACGCTTAAGTCACATCATCATTACTTCAATGGTACTTTGCTGACACCTTCACTATGTCTTTAGTGCTTTTGTCACTTATTGATGCTTGAGTAATGGTTTTGGTCACACTTTGTGTCTATGGTGCTTTGGTCCCATTTGTACAGTTTCAATGGTGCTTTGGTCACACTTTCACTTTGTCTGTGGTGCATATGTTACATTATCACTGTTTCACTGGTTCTTTGGTCACACTTTCATCGTGTCTAAGGTGCTTTGGTCACATTGTCACTGTCATAATGGTGCTTTGGTCACACTTTCACAGTGTCTATGGTGCTTTAGTCACATGACCTGTCTTTTGATAGTTGTTCATTCACAATTTCAATCTGTCTATGGTCCTTATGTCATGATTTTGCTGTTTCAACGGTGGTTTGGTCACACTTTCACTGTGTGTAAGGTGCTTTGGTCACATTGTCTGTTTCACAATGGTGCCTTGGTCACACTTTCACCGTGTCCATGGTGCTGAACTCACATATTCACTTTTTAATGGTGCCTTGGTCACACGTTTACTATGTCTATGGTGCCATGGTCACATTTTCACTATTTGAATGGTGCTTTGGTCACACTTTCACTATGTCTATGGTGCGTAGGTCACATCATCACTGTTTCAATGGTGATATGGTCACGTTTGCACTGTGTCTATGGTGCTTAGGTCTCATTGTCACTGTTTCAATGTTGCTTTGGTCACACTTTAACTGTGTCTATGGTGCTTATGTTGCATTGTAATTGTTTCAAGGGTATGTTGGTCACACTATTATGTGTTCATGGTACTTTGGTCACATCTTCGCTGTTTCAATGGTGCTTTAGTCACACTTTCGATGTGTATATGGTGCTTATGTCACATTATCATTGTTTTAATGGTGCTTTGGTCACACGTTTAGTGTGTCTATGGTGCTTGGGTCAAATCATAAATGTTTTTGGTGCTTTGGTCACACTTTGACTCTGTCTATGGTCTTTTAGTGACATTATCACCGTTCCAATGGTTCGTTGGTCACACTCTCACTGTTTCAATGGTGATGTGGTCACAAATTTATTGTGTCTATTGTGTTATGGTCACATTACCACCATTTCAATGGTGTTTTGGTCACGCTGTCACTGTGTCTATGGTGCTTAGATCACATCATCGCTGTTTCCATGGTACTTTGGTCACACTTTCAATGTGTCTATGGTGCTTAGGTCACATTATCACTATTTAAATAGTGCTTTGGTCAAACTTTCACTGTTTCTTTCGTGCTTGGGTCACATTAACGCTATTTCAACGGTGCCTTGGTCACACTTTCACTTTGACTATTGTCCTTTGGTCGTGTGATCACTGTTTGGACAAATTACGAATGAGGACCTCCCTAATTCAACCTAAGAGAGCATTGCCTTCGGTCGAAGAATATTCAGCGGGACTGTCGCACCTATGAATGGATCGTCTATCCGGTCTGTGCAGCAGGATCGACGGTCATCATTTATGGAGACAAAACAGAATGGAAGTGTCCTACTCTATTTCATCCACTAACAGAACGGGGCAACGGCCTACATTTGATCGACGACAGCGTGTTCCCCTCACTCAAGGCATGCATCCGACGGTGCATCCTGAAAGTTGTCCTATCCGGTACAGCACAAAAATCCCTCGAAACTTTCTCAACTGTTTCTTTTGAGAAAGTGCGTAGAAGCTTCCTAGCAACACAGCCGCTGACCGGAAGTCAGTGCTTGGTCAGACGGTGACGACAGTCACAGGTCGTGCACACAACGGCAAGGGTTTGGCTAGGAGACACAAGACACAGTGTCAGAATGCTTCAATATAGCATATGCAGAGAGAAATGACATATGACAGGTCCAGGGCATAAATACCTGCCGCGGCGCACGGCGGGTGTCGCACACGGCAGTCCAAGAGCTGTCCTAAAACCGGCCCAAAACCACTGTTTTGGCCGTAACTCTGCGCACACATGTCAGAATGCTACGCCGTCTGAACCTAGACGTGCAGAATCAAAAGGCGGACGCTACGACTGGTCACATGCATGCATCCATCGACCGAAAGTGAGCCTACAATGCAAAAACATGCAAATAGGCCTCATGGCCAGTCCGCCGAAATGCGCCTGCAAGACGTACACGACACAGCAAAGAGTCCCGGTGGCATCTGGGGCTCTGAAATAGTGATCTGTCAGCTCCAAGTGGGTATTCCGCCGCCTGTCGTCGCGCCGGTGTCACCAGGGCCGCCTGCCTCAGGGATCTGCACGAGTATGGACACGGCCGAGTGGTCACAGTAAACTGTACAGAAACGGCACAAAGCACAACATCTTTGTTGTATTTCAAGTCACGTGGGCCGTGGATCCTACATCTCTGCTCAGTTCACGACACGGTCTCCTGTTCGATCGTAGCGTCGGCCGTCCGAAACATGTGCAGTTCTGCTTTTTCGATTGCACTAGTGGGTCTTTTCTAGACGTGGCCTGGCATCCGTGGAAAATGGCTGGTACATTTCGCCCTCCAACGCCATCCGACCGCTGGCGACACAAAGATGACGGCCGCGGCTGGATGGGCGTGAGAAAATCAGAAGTTTACCTTCCTCCTTTGCTTACGTAAGAAAAGGAAGGTGCTGTTCCATGTTCGTAGTAGTCGGCACGGATTTCTATTTTTCGTTTGCAAGGAACTAAAACCGACGTTTTCGGGGTTCGCAATCACACCTCAGCGAACTGGAGGACTCTCGGTGGACTATCAACTGTGATTTCACATGCACTTGTCCTTGCTCTAATCGGCTGGAGCTAGGGTTTCGTCAGCGCATGGTCTTTGCGAGCCCTCCATCTAGACGGCAGACCATCGCAAGCCAAGCCATCGGCAGTGGGTGGTCCTCGGTGAACACCTTTGGGATGTTTACCCCTTGATCCGACGGCGCAGGACATAGTGACATGGACAGATCGATGGGATGAAGGAAAGATGGTGGGGATGTGTCAAGTGGGTATGCGAGTTTAAGAAAATGCATGCCATTCGTCAAAACAAAAGTCAAAATCCCGTTTGGAACTGCAGTCGACCAATGGGATGCGCCAAAGTCTTGTACCAGTGGCACTGTTGGACCCCAACAGACAACAACCAGCCGCGACATCGAGGGGGAGTGCAAACATCTCGCCAATTGATGCCCATCCAGCCGCGGCTGACATCATCGAAAGTTTGAAATAGGCATCGAACAGTGCATGGAAAGGACGCCTGTTATGCACGACGACTAGAAACGGCACTACAACGTTGACTCGAGGGCTGGAGAATGGTGTATGGGACATCCTCGTACCTACGTCCTCGCCCGCGGCACCCCACTTCTGACGTCATCAACGACGACACATCGAATGGCTCACCGGTTCCCCACACGCAGGTTTGACGGCCGAGGCCTTGCCCTCATGTTGCCGTCACGACTCAGAATCGTTGTGATCACGGGATGGGGCCGACAAGTCCACAGGACACGTCACGTCGTTTAATGGGGGTGTGGGGATGGTTGCGAGTTGAGGGGAGGGGGGCGGTTCTAATGCATGTTGAAGTGCCGGTTCCGTTGCTCCAGTGTACAATTATGGGACGGACGTACAAATTGCCCCTACCCTTGCTGGACCATCTTCGCGCTGCCCCCATTCCAAGGATAATTACCACGTTGTGCCCATTCTAAAAACATCTCAAAAGATCGCCCCTACTTTTTGTGCTCAAGGGATCATCGCCAGAACGCCCTGTACAAATCAAATATTATCGACTTCTCGACCCCAATTCAAAACTTGAGGGTATACTGATTATGTGATTTTGGGCGAAATAGGTCATATATCCGCGTAAGCATGAACATAACGCTAATACGTCCAGGAGTTCAAAATAAAGCACTTGTTTTGATCCATTTTCATGGCCATGACTGATCGGCAAAGAAAGTCACCGATCGAGCGAAGCAAGGGGGATGATGTATCACTCCCACAGTCGCGAGAATCGTGGTTGAGCGAATGGCCTTTTTTGGGTTACGAAGTACCCCTTGTAGTAATAAATTGCAGAAAATGTGCAAGAAAATTTTGACATAGCTTCCCCACTTTGATGGTCCCCATAACGCTCTTGGTTTTTTAGTGCCTATTCAAATGCTTCACTCGTAGCAAGGGCCAGTGTTTGGAAAAGCGTCACCCCAGACACCTCGCAATAGTGGGCAATCCTAAGGCAACCAAGAGGTTGAAGAAATTATGTGCACAGGTTAGTTTATAGGTCAATTGTGGAGCACTCATGGAAGTGTGTCTGGACAAGCATTGATCATGAAAAAGAAAAAGGGTACATGGAGTGATTACACATGAAATTTCAATTGTGAGTATTGTTTCGCCGAACGCAGCGTACATAGTGAACAAGTAAAATTTGCGAGGCAAAACACATTTTAGATTTTGGGACACTTGAGAAATTTGTGACTAGCAGTAGTGTACTTCGATGACAAGTGTCCAAAACGATCAAAGATGTAAATACAAGTGATGAGTTACGAATGAGGCATCGTCGAGGTCGTCGGGGCAAATGTCAAGCGACGCGTGCCGAGTCGCTTCGTGAGTGCTCGGATTCGAGAAGGGCCGCCGAAAAGTCAAGGGTCTTGGAGAATCGACATTGAATATGCACGATGCATCTTTATGAATCCAGATTCTTCGAGCGTCCTTAACAAGTCGACTGAAAGGTCATGACACTTCTATTCTTAGGTTTGGGAGAATAGTGGAAGCTATCACAACGTTCAGGAATATCCACTTGGGGCGAGGCAGTTGACCGGTTTGCCAGCGTCGTCAGAGTGAATATCGTCATCCTTGTGATGCGATGGGCTGTTTGAGTAATAACAGAAATGCCCACTCAAGAAGATTTTGGACTTGTGTACATCTGGTATGTAACACTTTCCCCCCTTTTAGCCGCGACGTCCCGGCGCTCGTGTAGTGGCTCGGAGACGGCGATAGTAGCTGTCGATGAGAGGATCAACGTGTCGGGGATTGTCGTAGGGCTCCTAGCTGTTTTGCACGGCGTCATAGTCGTGTAGTTAGCGGCTGAGAAGATGCAAGGAAGCTTCCTAGCAACACTCCCATTGACCAGGCGTCAGTGCTTGATCAGACGGTGACGATTGTCACAAGTCGTGCACGCAACGGCAAGAGTTTGGCTAGGGGACACAAGACAAAGTGTCTGAATGTTTCAATAGCATTTGCAGAGAGAAATGACAAATGACAGGTCCATGCTACAAATACCTGCCGCAGCGAACAGCGGGTGTCGCACGCGGCCATCCAAGAGCTGTCCTAAAACCGGCCCAAAACCACTGTTTTGGCCACAACTCTGCACACACATGTCTGAATGCTACGCCGTCTGAACCTAGACATGGAGGATCACAAGACGGACGCTACAACTAGTCACATGCATGTATCCATCATCAGACGGTGAACACGCAATGCAAAAACATGCAAATCGGGCTCATGGCCAGTCCGCCGAAGAACTCCTGCAGGCTGTAGAAAAAACAGTAGGAAGTCCCGGTAGTGTCCGGGGCTCTGGAACGGTAGTCGGCCAGCTCCAAGCTGGTAGTCTGCCACCAGTCGTTGCACCGGTGTCACCAGGGCCCGCCTCAGAGATCTGCACAAATATGGACACCGCCGAGTGGTCACAGTAGACTGTGCAAGAACGTCACAAATCATAACACTCCCTCATGACCCAATGGTACGCATGTCCATAGCAACGTACTCTGCCGCCTCAGCAACCCTCGCGCCCAAAGCAACGTACTTTGCTTCCGACGAGCTACGTGGGATGCAGCCCTGCTTCCCGCTATGCCAAGACAGAGCAGTACCGCCGAGCAGGAACATGTAGTCAGTACGGCTGCATCCATCTGGGCTCTAAGCCATGTCGCTGTCAGTGTAGCCGTCGAGGACCATCGAACACTGCCAACGAAAGCAGAGTCTGATGTACGTTGTGGAGACCACGTACCGTACCACTCGCACAGCAGTGTGAAGGGCTCAAGCATGTGGAGCCTACGAGAACTAAGTGAGGAGGTTGACAGCGAAAGCGATGTCAGGACGTGTGGTAGTGACCAGGTACATCAGAGATCCGATGAGACGAAGGTACAAGGTCACGTCCACTGTCTCCCCTAGCTGTGTGGGATCATCCACCTTCAGGGTATCCTGCCCATCAGGTGTAAGAGGTGTGGAAGCGGTGGTCACTGCACCAAGGAGGTCGCCAAAACGCTCCCCCATGACTCGTGCGTATCGGGCCTGATCCAGCAACAGTGTTTGACGTCTGCGATCTCGCACGATCTCCATACCAAGAAACACTGATGCAGGACCGAGGTCCTTCATCCTATAAGCAGTCTGAAGGCCACAGATATCTCGCAAGTGACGAGATCGCGCCCTACGGGGCACGCTGGATGTACCTCTGTGAGCTCAGTGCGGACACTCAGGCCTAGGGTCTTTGTGCCGGGGTCACCACTCGCGATGCTGCAAGGGGGGCGCCTGGGTGCGGGGCCCGACGATAGTTGAATTCTGGTATCCAGGGGTCGAAGACGGCCACCGGGCTCACGGGAGTAACCGGAGCTCGAGGGGCGCACCTCAGGCTCAGGGACAGGCACGACCACAGCTGGTGGGGATTGAGGCAATGCAAGTGATGCCATGCGAGGAGATGCATGTGTGGGGGACACGGGGCTGGGTGTGACAGCAGGAGCAGGCAAGACTGGACCTAACACAGAGCAGGAGTGCCAGTGGGAGCAGATACGGGAGCAGGCGAGACTGAACCAGACATAGAAACAAGAGTGCCAGTAGACCCAATTACTGGCGTAGAAGTAGGCGCGGGAACAAAAGCAGGGGCACCTGTGGAACGTGAAGCAGGCTAGACGGGCAAGGTCTCTGGACCGACGGCGATGATCGCCGGGTCATCGAGGGTCGGAGATCGAGAGGTGAAGGGGGCTCGAACGGACACATCAGCCTGGTAAGACGTGCTCACTGGCGTAGAAGTCTCCCCCATCCCCCGAGAACCCTCACAGGTAGGAACATGTGTGGCGGAGACTGTCGTGATCAAAGTTAGGTCACGGTAGGTGAGAGACTCGAAAAGGAGCGTGTCGCGTGACTCAATGACGCGACGACGAGTAGGATCCCAAAAGCGCCAGGCCTTTGACCACGGGGAAATGCCAATGAAGGCACACAGGTGGCCCCGAGGTGAGACCTTGGACCCCTGCTCGTCCTTGGTGTACCACACGGAGGCCAGGGATCCCCAGACGTAATCGAGACAAGGTTCAGTACGGTGTCCAAACCAGAGCTCATATGGTGTAATGTGGTCCGGAAGCGTACCGTGCGGGAGGCGGTTCCAGACCCAAGTCATGTAGGCAAAACCCTAAAAGACGAAGGACTCCGGGAGACCGCACTCAGCCTGCATAGCGCGGACCGCATCCTGCATGGTGCGGTTCCAGCGCTCGGAAACACCGTTCTGCTGAGGGGTAATAGGAGCGGAGACCTGGTGAAAAATCTCTTGCTCAGCAAAGAACCCGTCCATCTCGCCAAGGAACTCATCGCCACGATCTGAACGGAAAGTATGTAGCATGTGACGAGACTGACGCTCAGCCATCACAAGCCAAAGTTGAACCGCAAGGGCGGCATCGCTCTTCTGACGCAGGCTGTAGACCCACCGCATCTGGGTAAAGTTGTCAGTCAGAGTCAGAACATACCGCCCCCGGTCAGATAGGGACACGACTGGAAGAGGACCGAGAAGGTCTGAGTGAACTAGCTCAAGAGGCCGAAGCGCTCGGGAACGAGAGTCAGGGTAGGTGCATCGGTGCATCTTCCCTTGAGCACAAAAAAGGCAGTCGGTCTTGGGCAGCTTCTCGAAAGAAGCCGCATTAAGACCGAGAGCTGGCTATGTCCGAATGAGCTTCGACACAGTATCGGAGCCCACATGACACAGACGGTGATGAAGCAACCGCTGGTGTTCCAAAGACAGAACACTAGTGACAAAGATCCAACCGGAGGAGGAAGGGGAGCAAGGGGAGGAGGTCCGAGAGACGCGATACAGATCATCTACGACGGAGGCACGAAGGACAACACTGTGAGTGTCAGTAGCAGTCATAGTCATTGAGTCTACGGTATGCTCCACAGAGAGACCCATCAATGTGTAGGCACACAGAGAAAGCAGGCTGAGCTCAAGATCAAGCACAAAAAACACGTCAGAAAGGTACAAGAGGCCAGACGGACCGTCAAAACATACAACCCCAACACCATGGAATGGCAAGGACTGACAAGAGCCTGTACGGATGGAACGGACAGACGTGACAGGACCGAGAACAACAAAATAACTACAACAACATGTCATGTGATGAGTGGTACCAGAATCGATGATCCAAGTGCCACCGGAGTCACGACTGGTGGACGTCACTGTACAACGGGCAATGGAACACTCGGCATTAGAGGGATGCTGAGCCGTCAGTGGGGAGGAACGACGCAGGGCACAAAGATGAGACTCGTGAACCCAATCGGTGCAGTCAGGCCCATCATCATCACATGCCGACTGTGCTCCCCCACACGCGTCGTCACGATCCACAAGAACGGATGGACAGACAATCTGTGGACCATCCAACGATGACAACACACTTGCACCTCCCTTAAAGCGGAGCGCCAGAAGGTGTCGGAGCTTAGCGATGGTGCGATCGCGTGGGTCTGGATCACTGCTACTCACCGGTGAGGAAGCGGGAACAGCTACAGTCGTGGCCGCCACGCGTCCGGCGGATGGCGAGGATGATGTGCTAGACGTTGAACAAAGGGCATGTGCAGCCTGGAGCCCACGAGTAATCCGCGCCTAGTCGAGCGGCTACTGGCACTCGGTGTAGCGATGGGCTCCTCTACAGTTGCAGGAGTGAACAAAACGTCCACTGCTACCACTGGATGACGACTGCTGCTGTGAGTGCTACTGACCTGATCCACGCTTCCCCTTCTTCTTCCCCTGAGCTACGGCTGCAGCACCCTGTGTCTGAGTGGGTGTGGGCGGGGCTAAAGAGGAGGAGGAAGATGAGGACATGATGGAGGATGAAGAAGGCTACTGTAGGAGGGAAGATGGTGGTGATGCGACAACTGCTACAGCAAGAGAAGTCTCTTGATGGGCCACGGCTGCCTCGCGGGCTGAAGTCACGTAGAGGAGGAGCTGATGCGTCCAGGGGAGAAGCTGCAGAGTGGCTGAAAAGGGCTCGAGGACAGCGTCGCTGTTCCATGTGAAGATGTTAGTGTACTCAAGGCGAACTCCGAGCATCATCGTACGAAGAGCCCACAGCTGTGTGCCTTCTGGGGTCCCAAGGCGCATGTAGATGTGCATGGTGCATCGCCACTAATCGGCTGCACGCTCTACAGGCCCATGACGGAGAGAGTGGAAGGCGCGAATGTGTGCTGCCCGAGTGGCGTGCGTCTCTGCGGCCAACAGGGATAAGGCCAGATTCCAACCTCCGCGTGGATCGGCGCCGGTGCCCGTGCCGGCCTCGCCAAGGAAGGGGCGGAAATCGACGACGGTCTCCCGTGGCATGGCATAAAGGAGTCCGCGCATCGCCGTGGCTGCTGTCAGCACCTCTGCTAGACATGTACGCTGATACGGGCTGTGGTAGTAGGGCCACACTCCCTCCAAAGTAGCCTAAACCCGAATGAGGATCTCCAAGCAGTCTAATTTGTCCTCATTGATGTACCGTGGAGGTGGTGTCTCAAAGTCCTTGGGTTGCCGCTCCGTGGGGAGAGCAACCGCAGGCTGAGGAGGACAAGAAATGGGGAAGACTCCTGGAAGGGGATAGTCACCGGGATAGTCGTGTGACGATCGTATCACAGGAAACTGAGGAGATATGGTGCCCGTCTGCAGCTGACGGAGGTGCTCGTGAAGAACTCGAATCTCATGATCCGGGGAGTCGCCTGTGATGCCTGGCATGAATGGATCATCATCCAGGAGGTCAGGAGGTGGTGGGTCAGGTCTACCTCCTATCACGGGTGCCTGAGCCGACTGTTGTGTAGAGACTGCAATGCTGGCAGCTCCCTCAAAAACCTATCGTGGGACCGTGGACTGGGCACGCAGAAGCTCAGTCAACGTGTGGATGGCATCAGTCTGCTCCCGCTGTAGGTGACACATCTCATCCTGCTGGCTCCGCAGGTCCTCAATAGCCTGTGATCGTGGACTCGGGACCCGAGAAGAAGAGGAGGGATCACCTGTCCCCTCCCTCTTGTTGTCAGACGAGTTAATGTTGCCTCTTAGTATGAGTGGACAAGTCAAGTTTGTCGGATTTCAAACGCGTTAGTGTTTCTTGAAGAGTTGAGACGTTGGCAACTTTTGACTGTCCGGCCAAAGAATTGGCTAAGTATAGTGCTGATGTCAGTAGGTGGTTGCTAATGTCAGCACGACTTGATGACGTCAGCAAGCAAAATTTCTGACGTCAGCTTGACTCCCTCCCTTCTTCTTTTCTTTTCGTGGTTCTGCACGAGCGTGTAGCCGCTCTGCGGCGGCTGTGCGGAAGTTGCACGGAAGTTATGTAGCAGCTTTCACTCTACTGCTCCTGCAGCTGTGCTGTCACCTGCAGTAGCAGCTGTGTGGCTGCGTGTGGACCAACGGCAACAGCAGCTGCGTAATGCCGTTCTTGTTGCTGCGTACTGTGGCTGCTGCTCGCTGCCGCCACCGTGCGCTACTGCTGCCGTCGCTGCTGCGCTACTGTTGTTGCAGCTGCTGCTGCTCTGCTGTTGCCGTCGCGGCTACCGCTGCTATTGCTGCGCCACTGTTGCCATTGCTACTTCTGCTCTGCTGCTCCCGTCGCTGCTGCCACTACGCTGCTGCCACTGCACTGCTGTCATCGCGGCTACCGCTGCGGCTGCGGACGGCGACTGCACTTGCTGTAGCCGCCACGTGCTGCTATAGCTGCTGCTATGACATTGTTGCTACCGCTGCTGCTTTTGTTTCTCTGCTGCTGTGTTGCTGCTGGCACGGTGGCAACGGCGCTGCTACGGTCTCACGTAATGGGTGTGGGGTGCGTCGACGACGACCGGCTGTCTCCGACAGGCCCCGGTGGATCTGCTGCAGCGGTGAGTCTTACTGTTGCTGCTTCGCTGCGTCTCTGCTGTGCAGCTCAGTAAGAACTATCTCACTACTCTGATACCATGAGAAGATGCAAAGAAGCTTCCTAGCAACACTCCCATCGACCAGGCGTTAGTGCCTGATCAGACGGTGACGACAGTCACAAGTCGTGCACACAACGGCAAGAGTTTGGCTAGGGGACACAAGACAAAGTGTCTGAATGCTTCAATAGCATTTGCAGAGAGAAATGAAAAATGACAGGTCCATAGCATAAACACCTGCTGAGGCGCACAGCGGGTGTCGCATGCGGCGGTCCAAGAGCTATCCTAAAACCGGCCCAAAATTATTGTTTTGGCCATAACTCTGCACACACATGTCAGAATGCTACGCCGTCTGAACCTAGACGTGCAAGATCACAAGAAGGACGTTACGACTGGTCACATGCATGTATCCATCATCAGACGGTGAACACGCAATGCAAAAACATGCAAATTGGGCTCATGGCCAGTCCGCTGAAGAACTCCTGCAAGCTGTAGAAAAAATAGCAGGAAGTCCCGGCAGTGTCCAGGGCTCTGGAACGGTAGTCGGCCAGCTCCAAGCTGGTAGTCCACCACCAGTTGTTGCACCGGTGTCACCAGGGCCCGCCTCAGGGATCTGCACAAATATGGACACGGCCGAGTGGTCACAGTAGACTGTAGAAGAATGTCACAAATCACAACAGCGGCGAAATGCCGACACTCATTCGCTACCACACAAGCTAGTCAGGCAAGACAATAATGGCTGTGGGTGGAGCGAGGAGTTGGTGGAAAAACAACGTCAGAAGGTGGTGAGTGATAAAAAAGCAAGAGAGTCAGAAGTTAGCGAGCTCTTAGCACATGTTTGACCAGGGCACCCACTCGAGTAGCTCGAAGTGGGGCCCGATCGCCACCCCGTGGTCGAATCGAACCGGTCGACTAAAAAGCCACTGTGGTTTCTCACACCTTGGAGTGACCAAGAGTGTGGCCCCACAGGATGAGCAACATGGTGCAATTGCTATGTAACTAGCTAAGCAGGCAAGTTAGAAACAACCAAGAATCCACATCGACCACGAGCGTATGTGGAGCAAGCATCTCTCATGTTTTATCCATCCAACGGTCAATCACCAAATGCTCAGAACAGCAAGAACGTTTTCTGGTAGAACTTGAGCATGGCTGCGCTCACGCCAATCATGCATCCGGAAGAGGCGACAGTGATGCACATCCTATAGCTTCAGATCTGCTTAGTTACCTGCAGTGATAGTGTGTAGATGGATGGAGTCAAGAGGCCACTTGCATGTTTAACTGTCACAGCCAACAAGCCGTGCCACTTGACGAGATTTTCTTTCATTTTACCTCCTCGTCGATGGCCAAGGATGTCCTCGATGACATACTTCGTGTCTCCATCCACTTGAACGGGAGGCGGAGGAGGGATATCTCTACCAAGGAAGTTCTCTCTGAGGTCTTGGTAGTACTTGAGTCTGCTGATATGGAACACTGGATGAACTTGCATAGTGTCGAGGAGTTTGAGTTGTGCAAGGATAGGGGTTTAGATGCGTTCGATCTCAAACGGTCCCAACCATCGCGGTTTGAGCTTTGAACAGTCGAATCCGCAGAGCTTGGTGTTCGTTGAGCTAAGGAGGACTCAATCGCCAGCAGTGAAGATGTCGTTGCTCTTATGTTGGTGAGCTGCTCGCTTCATCATTGCTTGTGTCTTCATGAGATTTTGCTGTGTTTCCTCTCAGATGGTGGTGAAGTCGCGTCGTTGAATGTCGACAGCTGGAATGTTACTACGACTCTGTAGTCCGGCTGGTGTGGCCGGAAGTTTGCCATACACCACTTTAAATAGAGTTTTACCTGTTGCGGTGGAAACTGCCGAATTGTATGCGGTTTCGACGGTCGCGAGCTTGTACCCAATCCGTCCCGTGAGGTTTGCATAGTGTTCAGAGCAGTTGACTGAGTGTCTGATTTGTCCGCTCGGTTTGACAGTCGGTTTCAGGATGAAACACCGTCAAAGTTGAATTCTGATTTTGTAGCGAGTCATTAGTTTGCGCCAAAAACCGGCTGGTAAATCGACCATCTCTGTCACTCGTGATGGTTCTCGGTATGTCGTGTAGCCGTACAATGTTGTTTAGAAACAATTGTGCTGTTCCATTGACAGTGACGGTGGTCGTTGTCGGGATGAAGTAGGACATTTGAGAAAACCTGTCGACGACCACGAGGATGGTGTCATATCCCTTGGATGTGACTGGTGTTGGATCTAGAGGAGAGAGGGAGCCTTGGAGCAGCGAGCATGTGGGACCGGAAGGGCATCACTTGTGCTGAAGAATGGTTGTTGAATCACTCAAAATGATGGAGTACATATAGAGCTAGAGCTTGGGCAAGTCAGCCCTCTCACAAGCCACACCACTTAGCCATGGAGGCTAAGGCTCACACACTAGAGTCCATAATCTCACACAAGGGAGGAAATCAGCCTAGCAATCAGGTTGACCACTCACACACGACCTAGAGAGCTAGAAAATGCTCTCATGGCACACTCCTAGTGGTCACATAACCCACAATCTCATGGAGAATCGCCATGTGTCCATGGCTAGCACACAAGGATCTCACCTCACCTAAAAGGTAAGGAGAGGTACCTTTTTCCTAGTCAGCACACTCTGACAAGGCAACCCAAGAATCTATGACCTTTTTGGATATTTCTCCCAGCAGGTCTTGACCCTGGACCTCTTGCCTTTTTCTTTTCTCAGGCTAAGGCATGGAGCCATCGCCCATGGTCACCCGGATATCGGCGGTCGATGACCCAAAAAACTTTGAAAATTCATATCTCTCAATCCGACCGTTGGATCGGCCTCAAACTTGGACCATATATATTTTGCCACTTGATCTTTCCAATGGTGAAGTCGGATGGACGATCGAGGTAGGCATCTGGTACTTTCCTGGAACTTAATCCTGTGGACCTGAAACTGAGCCGGATGGCTCCTTTTCCAACAATCTCCCACTTTGCCTTAGTCAGAGTGGGCTGAGTCCACATGCCTTCATGCAAAACTGCTGCTTCTCACGGGTCACTGGCTTGGTGCAAAAATCAGCGACCTACTTGCTGGTTGGAGTAAACTCCAACTTGATAGCACCTTCCTGCACCATATGCCTGATGAAGTGATATGCGATGTCAATGTGCTTGGTGCGTGCATGGTGCTCAGGATTGTTGGCGAGTGCGATTGCGCTCTGGTTGTCGACGCGCACAGGAACTAGAACTGCTGCACTCCCACTCATCTATGCCATGAGACGCTGAAGCCAAACTGCTTCCTTGGCTCCAAAGCTGAGAGAGACGTACTCAGCTTCCGTGGTTGAGGTGGCCACGACCACCTGCCGCTTGCTCCACCAGCTGATGGCACCTCCATTCATGAGAAACACATGTCCAGAGATGGACTTGTGGGTCTCAGGATTTGAAGCCCAATCTCCATCTGTGTAGCCGATGATGTTGTTGTCGTTGCCGTTGTAGGTGATGCCGACGTTGATGGTTCCAGCAAGGTAGCGGAAGATCCGCTTCACTGCCTTCTGGTGCTCAGGTCCGGGGTTTGCCATGTGCTGGCTCACAGCGCTAACAGCCTGTGCGAGGTCCGGCCTGGTTGCCACCATTAGGTACATGAGGCTGCCGATGACGCTTTGGTTCTTCTGCCGCTCAGCTGCATTTGCTTCTCCATTGAAGCTCACGAGGTACTGTCGCGTCTCCAGCGGCGTGCCAATGGGTTTTGCCTCTGCCATGCTAAACCACTACAAAACATCCTTGATGTAATGGCTCTGTTGCAGCGAGAGAGAGCGTGATTTGCGGTCACGCGTGATCTGGATGCCGAGGAAGTATGATGCCTCCTCGAGATCAGACATCTGGAAGCGCTCTTGCATGGCTTCCTTGAACTCCTGTAGTGCAGACATGCTGTTGGAAAGGAGGAGCATGTCATCCACATAGACGATGATGATCAGCACCTCATGACCATGCTGCCAGCGATAGACGCTGAAGTCACTCACTACGCTCAAATTCCATGCACTGCAACACCGCATCCAACTTCTGGTTCCAAGCACGCGACGCTTGCTTGAGGCCGTACAGCAACTTCTGCAGCTTGCAAACCAGGTGCTCTTGGCCATCCATGACGAACCCCTCTGGCTGCTCCATGTAAATCTCCTCCTCCAGGTCACCGTTCAGGAACGCCGTCTTGACGTCCATGTGGTGGACCTCAAAGTCCGCATAGGAAAGGAGTGTACGCACAGAGGCAAACCTTGCAACAGGGGCAAAGGTTTTCGTGTAGTGAGACAGTGACAATGTAACCAAAGGACCAAAGGCACACTGAAAGTGTGACCAAAGCACCATTGAAATCTTGATAATGTAACAAAAGGACAATAGAAACATAAGAATTTCACCAACACACCATTGAACCGGTGATTATTCTACCTAAGAACCATAGACAGAGAAAATGTGACGCAAAGACCATTAAAACAGTGATAATGTGACTTAAGCACCATAGACATAGTGACGGTGTGACCAAAGCATTATTTAAATAGTGATAATGTAACCAGAGTCACACTGTCAAATTATGAGCACACCACCGTTGTAACAATGATAATATGACCTACACACCATATAATTAGTGAAAGTGTGACCAAACCACCATTAAAACAGTGCTAACATGACCTAAGAACCATATAAACAGTGAAAGAGTGACCAAAGCACCATTGAAACTGTAAGAAGGTGACGTAGGCACTGTGAACACGGAGAAAAGGTGACCAAAGTACCATTGAAACAGTGAAAGTGTGACCAAAGCTACATAGACACAGTGAATGTATGACCAAAGCACCATTGAAACGGTCATAATGTGACATCAGCACCATAGACACCGTTAAAACATGATCAAAGCACAATTGAAAAAGAGATGTGACCAAAGCACCTTATACACACAGAATGTTTGCCCACGTTGCCATTGAAATATTGATAATGTAACCAAAAGTACCATATGCTCCGTAGAAGTGTGACAAAAGCACCATTGAAACAGTGGTAATTTGACCAAGGGACCATATGGAGAGTGAAAGTGTGATAAAGGCACCATTGAAATAAACATAATGTTACATGAGCATCATAGACACAGTGAAACCTTGACCAAATCACCATTGAAATAGTGATAATGCAACCTAAGCACCATAGACACGCAGAATGTGTGACCAAAGCACCAGAAAAATAGTAAGGAGTGACCAAAACACCATAGACAGGTTGAAGATGTGACCAAATGATCATTGAAACTGTGACAGTGTAACCTCGGCGTTAAGACACACTGAAAGTGTGGCCAAAGCACCATTGAAAAGGTTATAATGTAACTAAAGCACCATAGACACATAAACATGTGACAAATACACTGTTGTTACAATGATGATGTCACCTAAGCACCATAGACACAGTGTGATCGAAGCACCATTAAAACAGTGGTAATGCGACCCAAGCACCATAGTTACAATGCCCGTGTGACCAAAGCACCATTGAAAGAGTTTTAATGTGACAAAAACACGATAGACACGGTACAAGTATGACCAAATAACCATTTAAACAGTGATAATATGATTTAAGAACTATTGAAACAGTGGAAGTGTGACCAAAGCACCATTGAAACAGCGACAATGTGACAAAATCGTCATAGACAGTGTGAATGTGTAACCAAAGCACCTTTGAAACAGTGATAATCTGACCTCATTCCATATATCTAGTGAATGTATGACCAAAGCACCACTGAAAATGTGATAATGTGGCCTAAGCACCATAGACCTAGTGAAAGTGTGACTAAAGCAACATTGAAATTGTGATAATGTGACCTAAGCACAATGGACGTATTGAAAGTGTAACCAAAGCATCACTAAAACTGCTATAACGTGACCAAAGCACCATAGACAGAGTAAATGTGTGAGCTAAACACTATTGAAACAGTGATAATGTAACCTTGACAGTCCCTTATGCACAAGGTGCAGCTCAAACTGCCACCTCCCTAGCCCAAAGCCTAGGCCACCCACAAAATTCTAAATGGGCTGCATCTCCTTCTGCACCATTTGCGTAGTTCCTCCTCCGACGGACTCTCAAAACTTCACGGCAACGTCCAAGGTGACGATCACGTGCGCTGTGGAAGGCGTGAACGTTGGAGGCAATCAGACCTGTGGGCTCATAACCCTTTGTCAGGAATGATCGGCTTTGTGCGGTCTTAATGTCCTTTTGATCGCCTCTAGTGGTTCACGTCTTCTGTTTTGGGCAAATCTGAGACTGAGCCTGAGCTTCCTTGTCGCCTCACGCTATGTGAGCATGAATTTAGAGACAATCACATTTTGAATGAAACAACACCATTTTACGTTTGTTTTTCAATATGGACATGATGAAAACATATGTAGGGCTAGTCATGAGCTTTCGAACCTACCAAACCGCACACGATTTGGCTAAGCGTGTCACAATGAAATCCATGTGGTGCGGTTCCGACGTTTGACTGATTGTCTCTAGTGGTTCATGTCTTTTGTTTTGGGCAAATCTGAGACCGAGCATGAGCTTTCTGGTCGCCTCACGCTATGTGAGCAGGCATTTAGAGAAATTCGCTTTTGCAAAGGGAATACTGCATTCTTGTATTAGTTTGTGTACATGGACACAATCAAAACATTTATAGGGCTGGTCATGAGCCTTCCAACGCACCAAACCGCACGCGATTCGGCCAAGCGTAGCCCAAGTTACGTTTACCGAAGCGCAAGTCTCACCCACCACAGAAGCCTGACGCCGCCACTCGCCGTGGCACCTTCCTTCACGTGCAAAGCGTCTTTCCCAAGGGGCAGATCCCATTGCACATGGTGTGGGGGTCCCCTACACTGTTTCCATGCACCCACTCCACGTTTGGTTTGAGTTTGGTGATGGGGTGTGACGAGGTTTGAAACATGTCCGCGGACCTGCAGTCAGAATTTTGACTAAGGCCCCGACTAACAAAATGTACTGATGAGTTTCGGACGCTGATCCATGATTTTGGTCAAGTCCCTCAGTAACAACTTGCACTTCATGATCTGGTGGATGAGCCACCTGATCAGGTGGATTATCCACTGGACTCCTCGGCAGGCCTTTCAGAGCAATTTCTCCAGATGGTATTCTTGTTACTCAATCCGGTCGATTATCTACATGATTTCGAGTCGCACCCGGCTCCCAGAGCTCCTGCGCACACCCAAACTTTGGAAGGCCATAACTCCCTCGATACTTGTATGATTCTGGAGAAAGAACTTCTACCAGACACAAAGACTTGTCAAGTTTATGGGGCAATCATAAATTTTTGGATCTGAAAGATTTGCAAGTTGCCTGATCCGCCGGCGCGGAGTTTCCACTTTTTGGCGGCTTGTCGGCGCCTCCCGGCGCCACGCTTTCGCATACAGAGGGGCAATGTTTCAACATTCTCCCCCTTGCACCTGCCATGCCCGCTGCTCCTACTTGCTCTTACCCATCTTCTGCTGCGCCCTCCAGCCCGTCATGGCTGGTCATCCCAAGTTCAGCCACGCTCATCGCAAGCCGGTCCGCAGGTTGCGCTTTGGTTAACCGATCCGCAAGCATGTTGTGCGTGCTGCAGTGCTAAAGCATCACCTGCCCCTTCTCGACCATGTCCTGTGCGTAGTGGTAATGCACATCAATGTGCTTCATCCTCCTGTGCTATGTCGAGTTGTTGGTCAGCGAGATGGAGTCAGTGTTGTCCTCTTGTACCACCTTTGGCTCCAGCTACAGCAAGCCAAGCTCCTCCAGTAACGTGTGGAGCCACACTGCCTCCTTGATTTCCTCGGCCAGCACGATGTACTCTGCTTCCATTGTGGAGGTGGTGACACAGTCCCTCTTCTTGCTGCACTACAAGACCACTGCACCAGCGAGGAAGAACACGTAGCTGGATGTGGACTTCCACTTGTCCACATACCCAGCGTAGTCTGACCAGGCATAAAGGGTCCGCCTGCCTTTTGCCTTCAAACCTCAGGTGTGCGTGCCGCGTTCCCTGCAGGTAGCGGAGGATGTGCTTGACCGCCTGCCGGTGTTGTGGCTTTGGATTGGCCACGTACCTCCTCACTTGGCCCACCGCGTAGGCCAGGTCCGGTCAAGTTGCCACCATGGCGTAAATGAGGCTACCCATTGTATTCTTCCTTGAATCTTTGTCTTCCGCGGTGTGTCTCCAGGGGTTCTTCCGTGATTGAAGTTCCAGCTCTTTGTGTTGATTGGTTGTTGCTCCCCAGATTGCTCCGTCCATCTGCAGACCTTCCTGTACACTCTAAGTGACTGCGCGTCAATAGTGCGGCTTGGTCCTTATTCTCTTTCTGCCACGGATTTCCTCGCCATTGCTTCCCGCCTTTGCCGTCTTCCGCCACAAGCGTTTGAGATAGCCGTAGGGAAGTCGCCGCAGGTGATGATGTCAACCTGCGGCAGTTTCCCTATGGCTTCTTATCTCTTCCACCCCTCCATTCTGCACCACCCTACGCTCAACCGCGAATGCAGGAGCCGACGTTCCTTGCGCAGATCTCAGCTCGCCGAGGTCTTGTCTCCGCGGACCGGCCCCTCTGCAGATCAGTGGTAGAAACATGCTTAACACATAGAACTTTCTGCTGCAGTCATCGATGAAGGTGACAAAGTATCTCAAGCTGCTGTTTAAAGGCATTTTGAACGGTCTCCACACGTCACTGTGCACAACCTCCAGCAAGTCCTTTGTGCAAGCCTTGCTCTCATTGACCGCCTTGCGTCGCGCCTTTTGCAAAATGGAAGGCTCGCACTTTTTGTGCGCTGCTGCATGTAGTACAACGTCTGATGCACCGTTGATGAAGAGGCCGTACACCATATAGCGATTTGCCATCTCCTTATCGGTTGGGGGCGTGAAATGCCCCAACCGTCGATGGGAAAGCTCCAGATCAGCGCTTCCTCCCTAGTGAGTCGCGAGCGTAGTCACTGTCAGCGTAACCCTCCAAGAGCGGCACGCCGGACCCAGCCTGGAAGACAAGACCAGCCCGGGCAGAGCCGAGGACATAGCGGAGGACGTACGCGGCTGCCTGCAGGTGAGCCGTGCGGGGCTCGCGGGCGTACTGGGCGAGGACATTCACCGCACAGACGATGTCCAGGCGAGTGGTGCCAGCCAGATAGGTGAGGGCACCAATGATGGACTGGAACGTGACGGCGGACTCCAGCGCACCGGACTCGGTGTCGTGGGCCACACGGAGAGTGAGCTGGGTGCCTGGTGGCATGGGCGAGAAGGTAGCAGAGAGAGGACGGGAGAGGTCAACAACAGAAGAGAAGTGGTCGGCGAGGATCTGGACATAGCGCTCCTGATGAACCAACAGACAGCCGGGGAGACGCTCAATCTGCATACCCAAGAACATGGTGGCAAGGCCGAGGTCCTTCATGCGATATGCCGAGGAGAGAAGACCCTTGGCTGCGGAGATCACAGAGGATGAAGGAGAGGTGATGAGGAGGTCGTCTACATACACAAGAATGAAGGCGGGCACGAGTGCCGTGCCCCCGACGAACAGGGAGGGGTCGGACTGACTGGGGCGGAAACCACCACGGACAAGGGTGGACGAGAGGTCCTCGTTCCAACAACGAGGAGACTGACGAAGGCCGTAGAGCTCACGACGGAGACGGCAGACGCGACCGGTGCCATCAGAGAAACCAGGGGGCTGGACCATGTACAACGCCTCCTCCAGATGACTGTGGAGGAAGGCGTTGTTCACGTCCATCTGGTGGAGCTCCCACTGAAAGTGAGCTGTGAGGCAGATGACAACACGACTTGTCGTGAAACGACCGACGGGGGCATACGTGTCGGTGAAGTCAACACCAGGGACCTGGGAATAGCCTTTCGCTGTGAGGCAAGCCTTGTACCGGTCGAGGGCACCAGAGGTGGTGAACTTCTTGCGCAGCACCCATTTGGCCTTGATCGCTGTGCGACCGGGAGGAAGGTCAGCGAGTTCGAGCACACTGTGCTCAGCTAGAGCGGAAAGCTCTGCGACGCAGGCCGCGTGCCAGGCAGCAGCGTCAGGGCAAGCAAGAGCGTCGGCAAGGGTGAGTAGGTCGGACTCATCCAGAGAGGGGAGGGGAGAAGCGGGTGGGGCCGACGTGACCGCAAGGGCACGTGCAGCAGATGCTGGTGCGCTGACGAAACAATGGTCGGTGCACACATCAAGAGCGTGGCAGAACTCACGATGGAAGAAGTGGCGACCATGAGGATGGCCCGGATGGAAGGTCTAGGGTAGCAGAGGGCGGGACGCGGGGGTGGCAACGACAGGGGAGGACCGTGGTGAGGAGGGAAGGGGGGGGGGAGAGTCCTCCGGAGAGAGGGGGAAGGAAGAAGGGAGGGGAGGGGGAAAAAGCCGGAGAGGAAGGAGGGGACGGTGGAGCGGCGGAGATAGGATCGGAAGTGCAGGTGAGAGCACGAGCG